>JAPYYS010000373.1:0-157318 GCA_030522525.1 Campopleginae sp. 14b
AATAAAAATTTCAATTAATTAAAATCATTTTTACTGTGCGAAAAAAATTACCAAAAAAAAGTTGCGTTTTTTGCAAAAAATGCCACTACCAACAGAGGGAGCCTCAACTCCAAATTTCTTGAAATTTCTATCAGATACTTCCGGTCGAAAAAGAGTTCGGGTCAAATGTACCCCATGTGACTATTAATGGTTGATCTATTATTTGGAGATACGCTTCGAAAGAGCGTTTACGCCGACCGGTCAAAGCGACACGAGATTCCAGAAAGTCTGTCGCGTTTGACCTCGCGGTGACCTCGCGAAAACGTGAAAAACGATTTTTCACACGATCAGGAAAAAAAATTGTGACTGACTGGAAATTTTGATAAGAAAGCGGGATTTCTCGATCAGTCACGAGCTAATGCGAAGTTCTGTGAGTCTCTACACCGAATTCTCGGTCAGGTTGACCTTTATGAATTTTTTTGAAACTCGTAATTGATTAGAAATTTTTTTTTTCTAATTTTTTCGTTCCTTATCGATCGGAAAACGCGTTGCAATAAACTTGAGTTTTTTCCAAATGAAATTTCGTCTTGGCGAGCACACTGCGTTGTTTAAAGTTGCCCCGAACCGGTGGAGAACACAGAGCTTCTAATTCAGTCTTCAAAGCGAGGGGAAGGGAGCAAGTGAAGCGATTTTCCGTCAATTTGGTGGCGCTGCTTTGGCCAGCAGTTGACAGTGAAGACGCTGTTATTTGGGAACGACGCGTGACAGTCCCGACAACGCCTCGACCGAGCAAAGCCCCGCGTAAACATGATATTTCAAAGCGAAAAATATTCATTACCATCCGGCCGACTAATGGTCGTTTACAGTGATCCTCTCTTCTTCGGATATTTATTCATTTGCATTACTTTCTTCCTCCGTACTCATTTATTTCATTCGCCGAATTTCACTCGTTCGTGTTTAACCCTTTGAGCCATACATTTTTCCTAACGTGCCATTAACTCGAAATTTAATACTCACGAGCTTTCGGGATCGCGAATTACGAATACGAACTGAAAATTCACGACTTGAATTTTTCTTCTTTTTATATTTCTTCCAATTTCTTTTTTTTACGTTTTTACTTTTTTTTAATTATTTTTTTTCAACGAATCCGAACTGCAAATCCACGAATTAAATTTTTTCTTTTATTTTCTTTTTTGTTTGCTTTTTTAATTTTTTTTTAATGAATCCGAACTGCAAATTCACGAATAACATTTTTTTTCTTTGCATTAATTTTTTTGTTAAACAAAAATGTTACAAAATATATAATTTTTTATATTCAGTTTTCGGCAGCATCCGAAAAGAAGGATCGAGGAAACTTTTTCCATCTCCATCGAGCGGACGACGAGGACAAATTTTACTGTCCAAATGAGCCTTTGGCTTTGATTTACAAAAAATATCAGCAACTTCCGTGAAGGATATTTTTTCCTGTCAAATTGCACCCGACGATCAACGCTGATGAATCGATCGAGAGAGCCTGAAAATTTGGATAAAACTTTTTGATGGTACCATGGAATTGTAAAATATAAAAAATCTGTTAGTTTCATTTTTTGTTTACTTTTTTACAAGCGTAACGTATGGCATTTATTTTACACAGGAGGGACTATTTTCTCAATAATCACACTCTTTCGATATTTCACTCTCACATGTATAATAATCGACTACTTATATCACACTTCGATGCCTTTTTATCCTTGCAACATTTTCATCAAATCGACGATTGTCTGATTTTTTTTGAAATTTTCTTACAACACCACAAATTGGCCCGAACTTTATTTTCTCTTGGTAGCTCAACGATGACTGGTCGAGATGCAGAATAATTGCATCCTCAGCCAGCACGTGCATTTTTTTTTTTTTTTATCGGAGGATTTGAAATGTAGCTCCTCGATAGAAAGAGCGTTTCAGTGTTTCTTTCAGGATCGAGCGTTGCAGTAAGAGGGTGAAAATTTTGGACACTCCCTTTCGTCGTAATTTACAAAGAGTCTTGGACGGTAATTCCGGCAAAACACGATTTTCCGCTTCTCATTTTTATGGCATCTTTGAACTTTTATTCTCAATTTTATTCGATGCTTGATAAAACAAAAATATTTACACTTTTCGCTGGTTAAGGAGGTTGGCTACACACGACAATATCATAAAAGTTTAATCAAATTTCGTCATAATATTCTTTAGCATTAAATACAATGACACAATTTTTTTTTTTTTTTTTCGTCTGCATAGTTATCGAATAATTTGAGTTTAAAATATGCAAAAGATATATATCTGAATCCTATGCTTATGCATGTAAACTCTAGTGTTGAATGACTCGAAAACTATGTAGAAAAAAAATGTTGAAAAATTTGTATATTAATATTTAATCCTAATCGAAATTCACCAAAATTCATTAAATTCTGATAGTTTCCATTTTTCCTATGCTTTCAACACGGCAACATCGTAGTGTGTCAGTCAGCCTCCTTAATGGAAAGGAACGTCGTTCCGACCGATTTCCAGTCTATACATTAATCGGTCGGAATAAGATTGAACTGATGGTACGATGAAGTGTAAAAAAAGAGTAAAAATTGCACGGTTTGATAAAAAATAATAATAATGACTGAAATATCGATGCATAGTCGAAATAAATAGTTGGATAAATCGCTTATAATAATTAGGAAGAAATAATTGATAGCAACGTGTCACAGGATTGTGAAATATTTGAGCAAAATCGAGTACGTTAAAAATGTGAATAATATTAAGATGAAAAAATTCACGGCGAGTCTCGATGGGAAGGAAGAGTCGATAAAAAATAATAAAAAGAGTTATCGAGTTGAGTTTAGGGTCATCAGGAGAGACTTGCCCGGAGGAAGGCTCGCGTGGAGACCGGGTCAGTAGCACCATGAGAATTGTCGTTGGTCGATGTGACGAACATCGAGGCGTTGACGACAGAACGCTATGCGTGCGGATGCGTGTGTCCGTGGGAGTGTGGATGAGAGGAAAGGGTAAGGCCACCGGAAGTTGGAGTGGCTGCGGAGACAGGAGTAGGTGCACTGACGGGAGTTGCCCCGAGGTGATGTCCGAAGAAGCCTGGACCAGTTGGTGGGTAAGGGGATGCAGGATGATGATAATAACCTGGAGGAGGGGGAGGCGGAGGTGGCGGATGATGCACGTGGCTGTGGGGATGTTGATGAGAATGTGAATGGGGATGTGGATGAGCGTGAGGATGAGCAGCGAATAGAAATGCGGAGGCGTAGGGCGAGGGATGAGGCGGAGTCGTCGGAACAGTTGGGCTGTTTACGTCCAGTCCAGGATTTTGTTTCTTCCACTTAGTTCTTCGATTTTGAAACCAAATTTTCACCTGAGTCTCGGTCAGCGAGAGGGAAAGAGCCAAATTCAATCTTTCGCAGACCGACAAGTACCTCGTTGTTTTGAATTTGTTCTCCAGAGCTACCAGCTGTTCGTACGTGAAGGCGGTTCGTGCTCGTCGTGGTTTACCGCCGGTGCTGTTACCGCCGCCACTGCTGGAGCTTCCTGTTCCGCCATTTTGTCCAGGTTGACCTTGAGCCTGACCTTGACCATGTGCCATTGTTTGGCCGTTCGATGACGACGACGAGGACGAAGACTGCCGCTTCTTCGACGACGAGGAACCCGTCGACGCTGTGTCTCTCGGCACGCTCGGCGTCTCACGATCTCGCTCCGAACCCGGCATCTCCGCATCCTCCTCCTCATCCTCATCGTCTATATCTTCGTCCATATCTTCCGCTACCTCCGTTGCACCCTCGTCCTCTTGCCCGCTGCTACCCGCAAACTCTCCTCGAGAATCACCATCTGCGACATTTAATCAAACATTTTTAATGCCATCCTGCGCTTGTTTTTTTTTTTTCGTTCGACGCAGTGATCGTAATTAATTAGGCTAATTTTTGTGGAAAGAATAAAGTTCAATAATGCATCATTTTTTTGCAAAGCAAATTTAGCAGCTTGGATTTTCCGTTATTGAAAATCGGAATCGCTCCCCCACGACCAGAAAAATATTTATTTTGAATCAATAAAATTTATTTAGCCGACAGAAATTAATGAATTTAAAAACCAACCTACTAGACCTTCATTTGTTCCAAATAATTTGATTCATTTAATACATTAATATTCGGAATTATTCGAAATAAATAGAAATTTTATTTGAACGTAATAAATATGTCATTTATTTTAAGTAACATATTTTTTTAAATAAAATTTTATATTTATCAAAAATAAACCGCGTTATTTGAAAAAAATAAATATATCTCGGGGCTCAATGAATAAGTATTCAAGTCAAATATGTTTTTTTTAAATATACTCTTTTATCACTTTGTAATAAATGTATTAACGATTGTAATAAGAAATTCATAAAATTTAGTGATAATATTCTTTAGCATTAAATACGATGACACAATTTTTTTTCTACGCTTCGTCTACATAGATGTCGAATAAGTTGAGTTTACATTATGCAAAAGATATACCTTTATATATTAACATGCCAACATTGTTGTGTGTAGCCACCCTCGTTAAGGGGATGGCTACATACACATTTAAAAATTCGTTAATTTAACCCTAAAGAGTATGCTCACCAAATTTCATCAAATTCTAATAATTTCGAATTGCCCTATACTTTCACCATATCAACATTGTTGTGTGTAGCCACCGTTGTTAAAAGGTGAAAATTATTGAATGCTACCGGTTGCTTAAGACCCTGTCAAGTTTCGAACGGTTTTGAAGCCTGGAATATTTTTTGGCGGTTGATTTATTTGAATTTGTTAAGAAAGAAGATAGAGTCGGTCGCATGGATTTCTTCGTGACACAGAGAGTAGAAGGTATAGCAAGAGGGGTTGGCATGAGGGCAGGGAGGCTGATCAGTAAGATCCGGATCTGGTGTTTTCGTCTTTCGTTGGCAGTCTCTTTCGTTCTATCGTCCTGTTTTTTATCATTCTCTCTTAGTCTGGTTGAGCCAATGGTTCTCTCAATGAGAAAGCGAAAGGAGATTGGAGATTCAATCAGCGCGCAGATGTCCCGGGGACAGATATTCCCTGGCTCTCTCTCTCTCTCTCTCTCTCTCTCCCGAGCTCTGTTTGGGGGGATGCTCTCTCGTGGCGCGCTTTCACAATCCTATGTGTCGACTTGCTACGATAGTGTCTGGGCACATACACATGTACGAACGAGTTAGTACACATACAAACCAAAATCGTCGTACATAGTGACACCCACACATGAACATGTGGAGTCACAGGAAGCAAGTGGAACGAGAGAAAGAGAGAGAGAGAGAGAGGGAGAGAGAGGAGAGAGAGAGAATCAGAGTCTTTATCCGAATTGGCGTGACTCTCGTGTGGTCCATAGCCCATGGCAGCGTAGACAGAGACGAAAAGGAGGAGAGTCGAGAGATAAAGCTCTGAGTATAGTAGTGGTGGAGGACCAGAGCCTAAGGGGGGTTGAAAGTCCGTAGGGGGCGACGGATCGAGAAGGTTTATGCCGTAATGGGATTTGTATCTCGTTAACGCGCGATCGTTCTTGCAGGCCCCGTCGTACAGGCCGCCAAGCGGCTCTCCTCTCTTTCCCCCTCTCTTTCTCTTTTTATTTCCGTCTCCTTTTATCTCTCTCTCTCTCTCTCTCTCTCTCTCTCTCTTTAACGTCCCATCTATTTCCGTTTCCTTCTTTTCGACAATCCATACAACTTTCTCTCAGTCTCCATTTGCCGCTTTCCAGTTTGTACACACACCCACATTACTTTATATACATGAGCTTGTATAATGCACTTGACAAGTCTATGTGTGATTACGTCTGTGGCTGATATATATACTGGATATGTAGATATACACGTGTGTTTGCGACAGTTGCGATTGATTGCACGTAATTCGATAGCGTAATTTATATCGTTTTTCACTTTTTTCTTTTCCTTTTAGTCCCTCTAATCCTGCCCTCCCTAGTTATTCCCTATATACCTGTGGCTGCAGGGATTTTCCTCTTAATGATGCTGGATCCACGTGAGTGAAATACTTTTTTTTCTTTTTTTCTTTTTTTTTAATTTTTTTTTCCTGGAAACAAATAACTGAGAATTCCATTGATTACGTACGGAGTGGACGCGATGAATCCTTTTCCCTTTGCACCAACCACCCTCCTATTCAGCAAAAATTTTTCCTTTAAGCTTCTATCAAAACTCCATCCCCTACCAATGGAATATTCAAATTATTGTCGCGTCGCAATTTATTTTATAGCTCTTTCCATCATTTCTTCTGCTTCGGAATTTCTAGCTCGTCTTTTTCGATCATATATGAGACGATGGCCACGTACAAATCTATGTAGCAACATCTATGTGCAACAAATAAATATCTATTGGGTTGGTATTTGAATGAAAAAATTTCTTTCAATTAAATGAATTTCATTGATTTTTAATAAATCTTTTTAATGGCCCAACGGGCTAATATTTAATCAATTTTGTCAAAATATCTTGCTAAGTTAGCTCAGACATTGAGTGACGAAACTTTCATTTGTTTTGGTATTAAGGAATCGAATTGCATGAGACACTCCGCGGCGCGTACCTAGAGTTTTTTTTTTTCCTAAAGATTTTGTTTCGCTGAATTCTGCTGGGCCGGGAGGAGACGCGCTCATTAGAATTCTTAATTCTCATCGTTCGGGGATTCTCGAGAGCATCGAATCGTGACTCGTTAACGAGAGCAACAAATTATTGCACAATCGTGCTTTGATTTCGTCATCGGAGACTTTGGGGATGTCGACAACAATGACGACTCGTTCCCCTCGCGTGAATTCGACGTTAATTGAATTGCGTAATTCGCGCTTTTCCTTGCGATGCTTTTTCTTTTTATTTGCGTCTTCGACGCGTCCGCTGTTTTTCATCTTCCCAACCAAGACAAAAGAAATGTTTTTTTCTCCACGCTGGATCTTCATTTTGCGTCATCGACGTTCTCGAGGAATAATCGTTGGCTGACGTTTCAGGGATAATGAGTTTCGTAAATTTTGTCGCGAAATATTTAGCGAAACTTTTTCGACTTTTTTCGACGAACTTTCGAGGAGCAAAAATTTAGCGTCTTCCGGAGTGCCTGAGTCGAGAGAAAACAGACAGGAACCGGATGAACAATTTATATCGTTGTTGCCGGATTTTTGCGCGTGTGAGTGCGATCGCGACAGTGAGGGAAAAGCGTACGGAATGGAAAATCCATTGGAGCATGTGCCTGTCGGTTTACGATCTTGACGAGAACGTAAGGGACGAAAGCCAAGACGCTGGGACCGAATAAGAGAGTCAATCGTCCTTTTTGGCACGCTTGGCCATCGGTCGCTCGAATCAGGAAAACGATTTGTATTTCATCGGGAGTAGACAAGGGTCTGTCGAATATTCTTGGAAAAAAAATCGTCACAAACGGTTCAATGCTTTTCGTGTGTGGGAGCTAAGAAATTTATTTTTATAATGGAGATTTATAAACTACGGGAGAAACATCGTCCCTTTCATAGGGTCTCACGACCCAACAGTTCTGGCCTCGATAGTTTGACTGATTAATAAATTAAATGGTATAAAACAAAAGGGTTGTTGGTAAGAGAGAACGAGACGGAGAAATATTTCAAACCTTCTGGACATTTTAACATTTTTTTGTCATTTTTCAATGTCCATGCGCCCTCAAAATGTCTCAAAACGTGGAAAAATGGATCGTCACAGATTTACACAGAAGAGCGTCAAATTACAACTGAATTTTATTATTAAAAATATGTCAAAAAAATTTTATCAAACAAAATGTCAAGAAATGTCAAGATTTATTATGAATTTTTTTATTTATGAATAGAGTATCATGTTAGGAAGGTTTGTATTGAATTCGTGGAATATTAATCGAACAATTTAATTTTAATGATCTTTCGCGTTCAAAAAAAATGTGAGATTTTCGAAAAATCGTCGAATCGCATTAATTTCTGCAAATTTTGTAAAATCTTTTCATCAGAAAGTTTGAGGGAGGGAAAATATTGTGTATAAGTTTGCACGTCCTCTTTGCTTTCTTGAAAATTTGTCAAGATTTTTGTAGTCGTGTGTGTGTGTGTGTGTGTGTTGATGGTAACGTATCGATAGTTGAGAGCCGTTTGTGGGTGTGCAGAGTTATGATTGTCGTTGAGGGTACGTTCGGCGAGTACAGGGAACACAAGGGAACGTGGTGGACGGGGGTGGTTTGGCGCGTTCGGCAAATCTGTCCGAACGGTGCGGGTGTGAGTGGCTGGTTTTGCTCTGCTCAACAGTGGAATCCCGGAAGAGGGAGAGAGAGCGAGAGTGCAAGAGAAGATTCGGGAGACGGAGGGGTGGGGGGGGGGGGGAAGCGTGAACGAACGGTGCTTCTCTCGATTCGCACTCCTCGAACGAGGGGGCGAGCGCGCGAGCCAAAGTCATTGTGATGCAGAAGAGCCAATTTTCTGGGCGGCTTGGCGCGCGCGATCCGTCGCGATATAGTCGAGAGAGCGCTAAAGATAGAGAGAGAGAGAGATTTGCAATGCCGTGCGATTATCATAACAACCGACGATATTATTCCGTCAAGCCAGAGAGCAGATCCGAAGGAGAAAAGAGAAAGGGAGAGCCCAATGGAAAGAGACTGTCAAGCTTTCTACCCCATACACTTATCATCCCTCTCGCTCTCTTATACTTTTTCCAGTTGGACTAGAATCCATCGAATCCTCCAAACGGGCATTTCACTCGAACGCATTATGCGCTCTGATGTACTTTTAATGAGGAAGCTGCGACCACAGGATAAGATTGATTGACGTTCCAACAACCGAAAATTCCTCGTACCCAAATCCCCGATCGACCAAAACCATCCATCTTCTTTTCTTTGTTCTTATTATCATTTCTCTCTACACACCGCCAGACACTCTCACGCGTTTTTCCCACAGCAACAGCCTCGTCCCGATTTTTCTTTCTTTAAAAAACAAGCAGTTCGATTGGTGCGTTTGCCAATTTTTTATCTGTCACTGCCTCTGGATCGAGACAAAATTTAGATCGAGAGAAATTTTCTATTTTTTTTCATCATTTTCTTTCGAGATCCAAGAAATTTGCCCACGAACAAAATTTTAACCGAAAGAATTTTTTTTAAAAGATTTTATTTAGAAATCCAAAAAATTTGCTCACGAGCAAAATTTAGACCGGGAGAAATTTTATTTCTCATTATTCTATTTGGAAATGCAAAAAATTTCCTCACGAACAAAATTTTGACCGAGAGACATTTTTTTTCTCATTATTCTATTTGGAAATCCAAAAAATTTCCTCACGAACAAAATTTAGACCCAGAGAAATTTTTTTTTCATTATTTTATTTGGAAATCCAAAAAATTTCCTCACGAACAGAATTTAGACCGAGAGAAATTTTTTTTTTCATCATTTCATCTAGAGATTCCAAAAATTTGCTCACGCACAAAAAAAGCAAAATTATGATTTCAAATAGCACGAGAAAACAAAGCTTTCTGGGGCTCATTTTTTTCCGCTTCTTTTATTGCTTTTGACTGTGATGTTATCGGGTTAAGCTTAGAGGATTTAATTTGCTGTTATACTTGATATTTCGAGTACTCTTAACGTCCCATACCGGAATAACGATGAAGAGGAGACGACAAGGGAGAACGGTGCCGATGATGATGGGGCTCAAAGACTGGTTAACGCAGATTAGCAGAGCAATTTGTCACGCTCCGACGGTTTACCCCCATCTCTGGCTACACAGCCCTTCGCCCTCTCGCGCTTTTTTACCTCTTGGCATTTCCATCTTCATACACTAGACAGCATTTTCCACAGTCTTTCCGAGCCTTTCGTTTTCCCGTTCAAATTGTGGCTTCTGCCGTCAAAGAAACAAGAAACTCAAGAGAACACTTTGTCAAGGAGTTTCCAAAGCTTCGAATCAGTTCGTCGAGAAGTCGATCGACCCTAATCGATTATATTAACCTCGCTTGATTCACTCTGCTTACTAGAATTTCAGTTATTGTTCAAAATTTCCAAAAATAAATAAAAACATCACGGTAAAAAAATTTTTTTCCAGTTTTCAAAGTCAATGCGCTTAAAATGTCCTAAAACGTCGAAAAATTGATCGCCACGGATTAACACAGACAAACGGGGAAGAGTAGAGTTTCCATGCGAAGAAAATAATGAAAAATAAATTTTATTATTAAAAATGTGACAAAAAGAATGTAGAATCGCGAATCCCAGGTTATTGAATCCCATCAAAGTTCTCACGAGAAATTTCGACCTTTTTAAACAATTTTGCTATGTGACGGTGAAATTGTTTTTTTTTTTTCGGTTTTCAATGTCAATGTGCTTAGGATGTCCCAAAACGTCGAAAAATCATATCTAGGAAAAATGCGAGGATGTGTGTGTGCGTCTGTATGTTCTGACACTGTAAAATTCAAACGTTCATAACTCGAGAAAGGTTCGAGCTACAGGGCTGTCTTTTTGCACAGATGTTAATCTCCACGGGTTCTTCGTTCGTTGAGAATTTCGTCGGAATTGATAGAAAACTACGAATTCTATGGGATTGTGAAATTTTCAAAAAAAAAATCGTAATCGCCCTAACTTCCGTGAATTTCAAGATTTATTATGAATTTTGTCTTTTATGAATAGACTATCATGATCGGAGGGTTTGTATTGAATTTGGAGAATATCGATCGAACGGTTTAAATTTAATGATCTTTCGAATTTTACGAAAATGTGAGATTTTTGAAAAATCGTCCAACCGCATTAATTTCTGTAAATTTTTAAAAATATTTCCTATAATTCTACACATCCTCTTTACTTTTTTTTTTTTTTTTGATTTACAACCTTCAGCATTATTTCTATCGAACGCTTTTGTCCTTTTCACCATTTCAACAATATATTCCGTACAGTTAAAAAACCAACGAACTACTTGAATCGTTCCGGCCACAAGAAGTCGAATTGCATAAGACACTTCAGGCTGAACTGATACTATAATCCAAAGATTGTGTTTCCATCAATCATCCCGCCACGTGACCGGATGCTCATCACAACTCGTGATTCTTATCGGTCGGGGATTCTCGAGAGCATCGCAGCTCGTTAAGGAGGGCGACAAAATATTGCATAATTCTGCTTTTATTTCAGAGTCGGAAACTCTCGGAATCCCTTGGTCAGATACAAGCCCCACCCCCCAAGATTTCTCTTTTTCTCCCCCCCCCCCCCCTCCTCTTCCCAACAGAACGGATGATTATTATTCAATATTCAATCTAGACAATAAAGCGATTTTCTCCGGCGACCCAAAAATTCAATCAACACGATAAATAACCAAGATTTTAGAAATTCAATAAATAATTAACAGAAAAAATAATTTTTGTTTAATCGCAACGCTGCAAACTTGAGAATCATCAAGAATATTGGAATTCTTGGTTTTGTTTATTTTTTGAAAGGGTTCGTAGTTGATGAAAATGAAGCTGAGAGTGTTTGTGAAGTGAATGATAAATAATCATGGGAGAAAAGTTGGGAAAGATCGATTAATCGGATTTTAATGAAGCGCGTGACAGCCGTGGGGTTTTATCGGAGTTGTTCCACACGCAAAATCGACACCCCACCACTTTAACGGTTGGAGAGTAAACGGGAATAGTTAGAGGCTGCTTAGAGCGATGGTTGGGTGTTCGCACGCACGCGGATTCTCCACGTCTCCCCCTCGGAGTAGAAAAAAGCCTTTCATGCAGGCAGTATCTAAATTTAAAGCACGACGACGAGATTTCGTACAGCCCCATGTGCGTGCGTGTGTGTGTGTGTGTGAATGCCACATGCATCCGAAGCGAAACGAGAATGAAAAAAAAACGATGAGGCGAGAGAAACGAAAGGACGAACAGATGAGCGCAAAATAATTAGCGAGTGAACACTTGACACTTTGACACGCGACAAAATCCCGACGGCGAAACTTAATGAACGTTTCGCGAAGGCTACGAAAAAAAATTAAAAAATCTCTCGGCTCGCAGAAACTTGAAGAAACAAAGTGACAACTTTATTATCACGAATGAGCTAATAAAAATACATGCTCACTACTTCAAAGTCCCAATAATTGGTTGACCGAAAGTTTGTTCGAAAAATTCTTGCATTAAGGTTGCAAGAATGTTCAAATTATTTTTTCTATTAACTATTTACCGAATTTTGAAAATTCTGGCAAGTTTTCGGGTCGATTGAGATTTTGGGTCGCCAGGGGGATCGTTTTATCGTCTAGATCAAATATTGAATAATAATGATGGGCTTAGCAGAAGAAACAAGAGGATTTCGGTGCATTCCATCGACGCAAACTTCAACACCGTTCATCGTATTCGATGCTAAAGAATATTATCACTAATATTTATTAAATTCTTAATGATTGTGAAGTTTGCAACGTCGAGAGTGAACGAAAAATATTTATTCTACTAACTATTTATTGAATTTTGAAATTCATTGCATTTTCTGTGCCCATTGAGTTTTTGGAGCGCCAGAGAGATCGTTCTATTGTCTAGATCGAATATAAAATAATAATTATGGGCTCAACTGAAGAAAAAAAGAGAATTTCGTTGCGTTCCAACGATACAAACTTCAAAACCATTGTCGTATGTAGCCAACCTCTTTAAATTTATTTTCACTCATTATCCTCGAAGGTTTTAATGGGAAAAAAAACTTCTAGTTACCTTCGTGGAGGCTGCCAGTGCGTTGTCGTCGCCTGTGCGATATTCTATCGTGAATAATCCGTCCGCCGGTGAATTTATTGGGATCGAGAATATTTTCGACCGAAAATGCTAAGCCTCTTTTATTGGCTGGTACTCCAGCAGCGGTTGTGATACCGTTGCTAGAGTTATTGGCTCTAACTTGTAAATTGTTGGCTCCGTTGTTGGTGCACATTGTCGTGACAACGGTATTATTGGAGGCTGTGCTGGGATGCAAATGTCCGAGAGTAACACCACCCAGATACGCATTGTTCGTGGTAATACCTATTTGAGAAGAATTAATACAATGTACAATTCCCGCACCGACGACGTTCCCCGAAAGGCAAGTGAGTTGGTGACCGATTGCTCGATTACCTGGGAAGGGATGTAAGAATTGTTCGTTGCCGGAGCAACGCGAGGAGGCGGTAAGATCGACAGGACTGCTGGGATTGCTTTCGTCGATGTCTTCGCGACAAACATCGACTTCGACGTCTTCGTCGTCAGGATAATTGGAGTTTCTTGTTTCTTCGTGATTGCTCGTAGAGATATTGACGTTTTCATCATCGTCGAGCTCTTCGTCGTCGTCTTCGTCGTCGCCTCGACTGGTCCTGTGACATCGTCTCCTCCTGGCGATGTCATTGTCCGAGAATTCGTGTGACTTGATGTATTCCTCCTCGTCGGAATCGTCTTCAGGCTCTTCTCGTTCACCGGGAGTCATCCGATCCACGAGAGCCTCTTCTTCGTGACCCTCTTTCGTTTGATCTCGGGCTTGTATCAGATTCGACTTGCTCCTATTGCATATCTGCATCGCCTCTTCAGCTTCTTCAGACTCCATTGGACTGACGAGCTCAGAAACTGGCGATGGGCTCGTACTCGCTGTTTGTTGCTTTGAATTATGCTCGTGGAATCCAACGAACGTGTCACCCGTTCTCACGTGTAAGAGCACTCTTCGCCTCTCTTGATGGGGCACAAGAGCTCGTAAATTTCCTTCATCCCCAACGCTCCCGGTCAGACATGAGACCGGACCAATCTCAGCTAAAGGAGACAACGTCCTGCCTTCCTGCATCCTCCACATCGCGATTGGCACTGTCTCGAACCTCACGACGATTTGCTTTCACTCTAAAAATTCTCCCGGACTTACTGGCCCAGAATCCCGAGACCTTTTCTCAATGCCCATCCGGTAAACGTCCAACTGTTTGTTTTATACCCGAGAAAGATCACTGGCCCGCGATCCTGATGCGAGAAGATGGCAACTATCAATCAGCACACAGAACTCTTATGAACAATCCTGGATAACCACTATGAAAAATATCATTACATCGCTGCATTTAGCACTTTCATTATTCAAACGAACCTGCGACGGCTCACAACTCAACCTTCGCCACTGAATCATCCGGCATCTGTCAATCAAGCAGAAAACACTTCGGAAGACATGGAAAAAGTAATCAACGACATTATTCCAGCCACTACTTCTGATTCGGTGGCTAATCGATTGTCAGGAACTTGGAACCTCCGAACAGATTCACTCGATAGTTCCAAATGTGAGCACTAAATGTTGGGGTTCGTTTGCGAATATTGCACAATCACGACACTATGCACAGGTCGTTATCACTGACAACGTGTCTCAGAGTAATAGTCACTTTGATCACTGCATCACTGGATTAATAGGCACAACACAAATGCTGGATTGGTCAGGATATGACATCGTTGATTATCGTGGTACTGAATGATTTTAATTCTGAAATGTCGCGTAGTGTGTTATCCGGATGTCGATTTGTAGTGGCTTTTGAAAAGCGCGAGTGTAGTATCTGGAGGTAGTCGTTGACGTGGTCGTTGTTGTCGTCGTCGTCGTCGTCGTCGTGGCCGGTTAGGCAAGGCGGCTAACCTAGTTGCGCGTTTCCTTGTCCGTGTACAATTCAGCCTGCAATTTGACTACAGAGCCATGGTGGCGGAATGGATGTGTGGTGGATGGAGGCGTATTATTAAGCGGAGATACGAGAGTCGGAGGGAGACAGAGTGGAGAGGAGTCAGAGGTAGGGAAGTGAGAAGCGTGCTCAGATTGTGTGTTACAAACTGGGGGTTGTACCGAGCGTTTGGATGGGCGGAGCTAAAGGAACCCCCGGTTAATGGAAAGCACGGAGTCAGCAGCCAATGAGGTAGCACGGAGTCGACAGGGAAGCACCCTGGCTGGTGGTAACGGCGAGGGTTGTTCGCGAGGCTTCGTTCGTTGCGACCAACACTGAAACACCACCGAAGCAGCACACGTTCTTCTCTTCTTCCTCCACCAACACTAATACCATTGCCACAGCAGCATTTCTAGCCGCTGTTTCGTTGCTTCGCTCTTGGCAAACTGTAGCCGTGTGTGCGTCCGCTAGAGCTAGCGGCGCCTTCGCTGTTACGTTACATACTGATGGCTGAATATGCGGAGAACTGTTTTGGAGCGAAAAGCGCTGGTTGACGCGCCACGATCCGATGTGCGCGCCGACTTCCTCGACTCTTAAACGTTCACACATCCCTCTTTAGCTCCCAAACTTGCCATCATCCACTTCATCCTGACTTTATCATGATGTTACCTCTTTGTCTACCTACCCTATCGGTTAAGTACAAATTATGTTGCACTGCAAATATGGAAAGGTAGGCAACGCCTACACAGTCGATCTCTTGTACAATCGTTTCAGATTATTCCTCCCTCTCTTTTTCATAGCTCTTCGTACTCGCTGCAAAATCTCTCTCCGCATTTTCGCCAGATTCTCTCACGGCTTATGGATACGCACATGCGGGTATGCTCCAAAATCTACCCCGCAGCATCAACCACGATCAGACTAGCTAAAGTGCTTTCTCTTTGATTCACCTTCCCCTGGCATACTCCCATCACCACTATTTCCACCTCCACTACCCCGTCATCATACCACCACTTCTATGCAGTCTTCTTGAATCAACTATCTTTATAAACGTGTTCGTTAAACATTCACATGTTTGACTCTTTCCAGGAATCCCTGAAGTCTACTCGTTCCCTTGGAAATTAACATCAACCTCAATGAATGCCTGACCTCGCTATAATTACCAAGCAAGTACGTACATCGCTTTCCGCAGCACTGACATTTCCTTTCGAGAATTTCATTCCTCCCAATTCCTACCGACAAATTCGTCGCGTTTGGAGAATTCTATCCTGATTTTGTGAAACTTCTCATCCACTTTGTCAACACTGTCTCATCTATAAAACTGTATGCTCAGGAGGGACTCGTCATTCGATTACGATGCAATGAAAAACAATGACTTGATGTGAAGTAACTACGACACAAATCATCAACTGCATTTCAAGGTGTCTGGCGTTTTGATCTATAGATTATAGTCCGGAAGTTATCCTTGAAGTTCCTGGAGGAAGGGACACTTTTAAAACAATGTGACCCCCATGATCGCGTAATGGCAACGAAAACGTTCATCTTTCTGTCGTTCATTACGTTGTGGGTTCATTATTCCACCAACTTCCACAAAACGGAATTATAATAAAGGAAAAAGATTAATTAAAAAGTATATTGCCAAATTTGTTTGAATAAAATACTTTTTCATTTAATCCCAAGAAATATTTCCAATTATAAATAATGATATTTTATTTTTAATAAATATTGAATTTTATTAAAATAAATATATTGTTTGAAATAAATAACATATTTATTACATTCAAATAAAATTCCAATTTATATTGAATAATTCAGAAAATTTCTATATTATATAAATAAAATTATTTGGAACAAATGAATGTTTATCAAGTTGGTATTTGAATTAATTAATTTCTTTCAGTTAAATAAAATTTATTGATTTTCAATAAATCTTTTTCCTGGGTGAGGTTACACGAAGGCCTGAATTAGAAAATTGAGTTTCAAGTAGTGAATGAAAGTTGAGTTTCAACTTTCTCCCTCCCACAGCGTTTTTTACTCCCGCTGCATTTTTCCATACTGGTTTCCATGGTAATAGGACTCGGGGTGTAATAAATCCAAATGAAAAATATAACGAAAAGATGGTAATTTGGGCAGTCGGTAGATATTGTACTCGTTCAAGTCTCACTCACACAAAAGCATAGTTTCCAATTATTCTCAAATCTGTATATACGTCACTTGGCAGAGCGCTGGTGGTACGAGGGTGGAAAGTGCGGCTGGGAGGGATGGTTATAACGTTGAGCGTCCAATACCCGGACGGAGGAGCAAACCCAGTAGCAGCAGCCACCGACGGCAGCATGCTCTTAACTCCGGCGCACGGGGATATTGTTTACCCGACCATTTAGGTAATTGCTGGGCAACCGCCCTGGCTCCATGAGCTACCCTTGCAATACCTCTCTATATAAACTCTCTACTTGCTTCAGCTTGCACAGTTTCACTCTCCTCCCCTTCCCATCACTCTGTTTTCTCTATCCGCTATCTCTTGCTTGCCAATCGAATCTATAAACCGTTTCTTGCTCGATCAGCCAACGACATTGATCCTATATCATAAGTGCCAAGGTCTACTAGAAGTCGAGAGTTTATCAAGCTTCAATAATCCACCGAAGATTTTGACTAAATTTCCCGAAATTCGAAAAAATTCACAATTAAGCATTTTTTTAAATGGAGGCGTCGTGACGAGGACTCTCGAGGATATTTGAGACAAAATGACGATTCAAAAAACTCTTGATCATTACGGAAAAAAAAAAATCTGATGGTTCCTAAAAATACAAAGTTCTCCAAAAAATGGCAAAATTTTATTAATTTTTGAGGCAAACCCAAGTGATAAAATTTGAAAAAGTTGACAATTACCATTTTGAAAAATGCAAGTGTCGTGACACCGTCTTTCTAGGATATCCGAGTGAAGATAGTGATTTTGAAAAATCTTGATAATTGCGAAAAAAAATCTGATGCTTCCCAAAAACACAAAATTCTCCAGAAAACAGTCAAAAATGGCAAAAGTTTGTTGATTTTTGTCAGAATGCTGACGATATTTTTCATTTTTAACGAAACTGTCAGCAAATTTTACGATTGGGATGACAAAAATTTACCTTCCGAAGAAACTTTCTTCAATATTTCTTGCTGCACTGACAAAATTTTTGTGATTTTTCGAAAAAAACGTTTAGTCGAGCGTATCCAACAAAATTTCGATTTTTTCAAAAAAAAATTTCTTTTCACCGTAACGAACAATTCTACGAAATTTCAAAATAATTTTTTCAAATCGATCAGAAAGTCTTATTGCTCGTGTTCTTGACGATCGTATAAAAACTTGATTTTCCAAAGATGACTAATAGCTGCATAAAACCCATTATAATTTTTAAGCAAATCCCATTTGCTAGACAAACGTTTGAAATGGCTTATCCGTTATAAATGAAACTGCAAACTTTGGAATATTCGTGATTGCCGTAAATTGACGCACACATTTGCCTTCGTTTTGACGGCTTTGATAATTAGAGTTTCACTCTCGCTCGGATATGAAGTGGTTGACGGAGCAAAGTGTGCAGATAAAATGTGGCTTTCGAAACGATTTTGCTGCAACGAATCACGAGCATTTCTCATACATTGGCTTTTCCCCTTCGACGCATAATTGTATCGAGCGAGAACCGAGTCAGGGGAAAAAGTTAGTGCGACTAGTGCAAATTGTTCACTTGTGCGAATATTCACGAATGAGGCAGGGATACAGGAGACAGTTACTCCACAGATGGGAGTGCGAGGAATTATGTTATGCCTAAGCCGCTTCCTAATGAGGATATTACGTAATAAAAGCCTGTGAGGAGGCTGTGTGCATGGGGAGAGTTTGGAAAATGTCAAAATCTCTCGCTTTCCCGTGCACTAACTCGTTTTATTCGTCTCTCTGGTTTTGCGCGTCTTTTTCGGTCACTTTCCTCTTCTAGTTTCGTATTCAGCTTCTCTACCTCTTTTGCAGATTTAACGTTGCGCGTCATTACGTCGCCCTCCTGCAGCAAACTAGCAAACGTCTCTCCAGGGATTTGCCTTTGTGCACTCTTACCGTTAACCGTACTCACGTGTATCCTCTTTTCTTTTTTTTTTATTATTTCCGACAATCTATACATATCTGAATCTTAGGACTGTGCATGTAAGCTTTATAGCGTTTAAAACTCGAAAACTGTGTAGAAAAAAAATCTTAAATTTTTTAAATATTATTATTTAATACTAAAGAGTATGCTCACCAAGATTCATCAAATTCTAATTATTCCGAATTTCCCTATGCGTGTAACATGATAACAGTGTTGTGTGTAGCCCTCCTCAATAAATCATAATTACAAATAATCGATCATGTCGTGGAAACAATGTTTAGGCAAGAGTAACGAGATTTTTGGTGGCAGACTCTGTAATCGATAAAGTAGCAATTATGCCTTGTCCAATGTGAAGTGTATTGAGAAGAGTTTTCGATTGAATTGAAAAAGACCCATCAGGATGAGCCCCTATCGGAGTGTAATCAATTGTCCACCCTGCGGAAATCAAGTGTGTGTGTATCTATAGTGAGGCAGAGGTCGAGTCTCGACTCACGTGCAAGCAGGTGATGAGTCTTGGTCGAGTAAATTATCTACCTGCTAGCAGCTTGATGCTCTTCGCGGTGTGTGAACACACCAACAGGCAAACACAGCGAGAGAGAGAGAGAGAGAGAGAGAGAGAGACACACGTGTACGCTCCATGGACCACATAGCGAGCCAACGGATGGGGTTTGTCGAGAGTTCGCAAGCAAAAGGGGGCAGCCTGCCCTAATAGTTCGCTGCCGATGCATTACCGACCTATTCGAGAGTGTGAGGGAGAAACGGAATGAGCGACAACGGCCGCGACGGACCAGCCGTGACCAATTTGCGCCCGTTCGTACGCTCTCGCTTCAGAGCTTTCCTACAACCGACTCTCAACTATGCCTTACTCCTCTACAAATCACTGTATAAACTCTATCTATCATAAACCCAAATTCACTCTCCAGCGAATATCTCAGTCACAACATTACTCCGAAAAAAATTTAAAAAAAAACACACAAACAAAAAGCTCATGGCACAAGGTCAATGATTACCGATCACAAGTTTATAAAATCCCCCGTTGATCAATTCATTTCGGGGTAATTAAATGATCAGTTAATTAGTACGAATGGGTTTTCTCTTCGCATCGTTACGTGGAACGAATTTATCGATGTTTTTCGAAGGAATCGTGTCATTTATGTTGGGAAATGTAATTTTAATGATTCGAGAGCATAAAATGTGCTGCACTGAGGAAACAGTTTATTTATAATGAAGGAATATATTTAGCTGGTACTTTTACTCAAACATTCATTAACCGTTACAAAATTTGTTAATGCTCAAAAAATATCTTCGTTATCACGATCAGATTTCATAGACACAGCATTTCCTTGAAGATAATCATTTGTTCGATCGCTTTTATTTCCCTTAACTCAGTCAATGTTTGTGGTCATCAAATTCATTTGCTATCAAGAAAGGTTACGTTCTATCAAATTATTCATTTATTAACTATTAACAAATGTTTATTTGAGACAATCGAGAGAGGCTCAAATAAATGATTCGTTAACCGTTAAAAAATATTTATTACGTCGTATCCAACTTTACATTTGTTAGCAGTTAACAAATCCTGGTACATATAAATAAATCGTTTTCTCAGTGAACAAGTTTATCGATATTTTTCAAAGGAATCGTGTCATTTCAGTTGGGAAAGGTAATTTTAATAATTCGACAGGATAAAATGTGGTGAGTCTTGTATTTGTTTTCTTGGAGGATTGAAAAATAAATGTGGTCCGAGGATTCTTTGCTTTTGTACAATTTTCTTTTTTCCATTGTAACATCTGACCATTTACTTTGTTTTCTATATCGGTGTTCCCTTGGCCGAAGCAAAAGATATTTGTGACGAAGCGTGAGCGTTGTGAATGCTCCACCAGTCAACTTTCCGTGGTAACGCGCATATATGTACAATTTGGGGATCGGGGGCGAGCGCCGCATCGGCCAGCAGAGTGTAGTCAGTCAGCCATTCCAACAGGATATCATCCCCGAAGTTTCACGCCTATCTGGACCGGCACACCTATTCGGTGCCCACGATAATTGGCCAATTAAAACGCTCGCGGATCGCCGAGGGAGATGATATTCCGGGAGAAAGGACCCAATGCCAAAAGAGTGAGAGAGACCAAACCGAACACTCGCTCGAGTTACCTGCCATCCGATAATTATACGCTATCGCCGGCACAGCGGTTCGCCCACGTATTTCCAACCGACGAAACGATCCACATATCGGACATTTAACATTAAATCGAATCAAAACCTCCAACCCGACAAAATATTCAACATTTTTTTTCAAAATCTCATCAATCAACAATTTTCGACACCAATATTCAGATTTTACGTTTTTTTTGACAAAAAACAACGTTTTATAATCGATTTTGTAATTTTTTATTTTTATTTTTTTAATTTTTCGATTTTTTTTCCATTTCTCGATGTTTTTTTTTTATTTTTCGAGTATTTTTTGAGTTTCAACGAATCACGATCATTTTTCGATCTTTTGCTATATCCGGAACGGACAGTCTGTCATAGGGGATGGGCGTGTTCGCTGCTGTGGGAATGAATAAGGAGTCAAGCTCTTCGTGAACAGCCCTAAGACGTTGGAGACTAAATGTTGCGAAGAATTGGGAGCGTGCGAGACGAAAAGGTGTGGGGGAGGCAAGAAATGATTTTTCTTCCGAAAAATTGATATTAATTATCCATGACCAAGAGAAATTGAGTTGTTCGATGTCGCTGCGTTGGGGCAGATGGTATTTTTAAATGGGGAAGTTAATTTTTCCCTCGTAAATTCCTCGCGTCGTTCAAAACTTACGAGAGGAGACGCTGAACGACGAAATGTGCGAGTATCACCATTTGTCACAAGGAAATCGAAAAAAAAAATGAATATCCTGAGTTTGATGATTTTTCCCGAAAATGGAAAGCAACGTGGAAACTTTGCTCTGCCCTCTTCATACGGATTTTAACAGATGCTTGAAAAGTACGAGCTATTTATTTTCTCTCACACTTTTCAAAAGATCACTGGGACTTTGCAGCCAGAAAAAAGGTTTATTTAACTCGAAGGAATTGAGAAATTTGAATATTAATCTAATAGCCATTTATTTGTTCCAAATAAATTGATTTATTTAATATAGAAATTTCCTGAATTATTGAAAATGAATAGAAATTTTATTTCTTCCAAATAATGAGATTTCTTTAATATGGAAATTTCCTGATATATTCAAATTAAATAGAAACTTCATTCGATCCAAATGATTTCATTTATTTACTATGGAAATTTTTTGAATTATCCAAAATGAAAAGAAATTTTTTTAAATCCCAATCATTTGATTCATTCGATGTATAAATCTTTTGACTTATTCAAAATAAATGGAAATTATATTTCTTCTAAATAATTTGATTTATCGAATATGAAGACTTTCTGAATTAATTGAAATACATAGAAATTTTATTTGAGCGTAATAAATATATTTTATTCTAAAACTTGTTGTTTTAGCTCGACTGCATTTCGCGCCTCAATTGGTCGAGCATATTGCATAATGCTCATGCGATGAACAATCCATAACATACGACGCAGCTATATACACATAGAAATATATCGGATTATGTCGTTTCTCTCTTCCCGAATATCCCATAAAGCAACAAAAAAAATGTTTGGCCCGCCTCTGGTGGCGCTAACAGTTACCCGAATCTAGTGAATCTCTTCTGTATATACCTGGGCACATATCAATTCTCGGTTATAAATAGAAGAACGATTTGAACTCGATGTTCCGGGACATTCCACCCAGTTGGGCTTGAATAAAGGAGAGTAAGAGAGAGTCCAGCAACGGAAATTTGTCTGATAGTTGATACGCCGTTATTTAGTCGGTCGATAACGCCCAAATAACCATACGAGCCTGGCTCCAAGTCTGGACGATGGAGAATCAAACTCTGGATCATTAATAGAAAACGAATTCGTGACCAATCACTGTAAAGTTTGTCGGCTCATTTTATTCTGCAGTTTCGTGTCAACGCTCCAGGTTGTCGATGTCCTTAAGGAGGTTGGATCACGACGATACAATGTTGCCTGCTAAATTATTTTAAAATCATAAAAAAATCCAAAAATATGAGAATCCCAAAAAATTCGGTGAATATTTTCTTCAATAATCTATTTGACAATATAATTTTTTTCACATTTTTTAACCACATTCTACTCGAGTAATTCTACACTAAAGTTCACGTGCATGAGCATAGAGTTTACATATATACAGGTATACATCTCGTGCATACGAGTTTTGGATTCAACTCTCAATTATTCGACAACCATATGGTAAAAAATGTTGAAAAAATGTCTGTTTGTAAACTCGATGCCAAAGAATTTTATCACCTAATCCGATCAAATCCTCATTACTTTTATTTGTCGATCCGAGCTCCTTAATGTGTATAGGAGTTGAAAAGAAAATGAAACTAAGCGAAATATTTGACTGAACATTTTTTTGAAAAATCCCAAAAATTCAGTCAATGCAGCGCGAAATATTGGAGGGAGAATCTTTGGAAAGTGAATTCGAGTCATTCGAATCGTGAATATTTCCAACAGTTTCGTTAAAAGAAAAAATATTGGGAAAATTGGAAAAATTTCGAAATTGTCAAAATATATTTAGTTTTTCAACAAAATATTGAATTTTTTTTGAAAAGATTCCATTTTCGGTGATAGGCAATACGATGATGTCCTGCGAAAGAGCGAATGGGACCCCAAGGAGGTGATTAGTCCAGGCGATAGACTGCGATGTTCGCAACGAATTCTCGCTGCACATGTTGCACGTTTGTGTACCAAGTTGGACAATATTTTGCAGGCTACAGGATGCACTACGATGCACATGGACATTAATGTATAATGCATGCTCAACATTACGATATGGAGTGTAAGTAGGTGTATAAACGTAACATAAATATAGAGGTTTATCATAGTAAATGATGCAGGAGGAGAATGAGGCGTAAAGCGTGTATCTGCGTTCACGAGTAGAGGCTGAAACCAGCTCTGGAGCATGTATGGATGGTTAAACGTTAAAACGTCGTATAAAATGGGTTTGGGCAAAGAGTAGAGGCCTTTTTGATTGTGGACATCGAAATATGGGTCCCTGTTGGTCGTGGATATGATATAATGTAACGAGACACATATTAGGGCGATCCTCAGGACGCGGGTATCGCTTACGCGTTATTATTGCAGCGATACGACACGCTGTGGTGTCACCCGTGACCTGTTCCCATGGGGGTTTCTCTCGAGCCCTTCCTAACCATATCATATATATGTATGGACGCTCATGGCCCAAGCAGAATGTGTAGCTACCAACTGTCACGCCGTATTGGCAAGGGAAAGAACCAGGAGGGGGGGGGGTGGGGGAGAGCGAGAGAGAGAGAGATGAATGAGAGAAAAGGATGAGGCTCGAATCGTCAACCGGCTAGGCGTGCTTTATGGCGCGTCAAATTAAAAGATTCCCTCCTTGGGATTTTCCCTAACTGCGATCTGATCCATGCGACCCTCTCGCTCTCTCTTTTGCTGTCCCTTTTGGAGAAAAAAGGAGATGGAAGAATTTTTCGAGTCCAGAGGGTGGAGGACGAGGGTGTGGCAGGACCAAACGACGACGACGACTAGCATGTCCATGTACTCCGTTAAAACGGCCACTGAGACTGTCTCTCTTATTACATAGGGTGTCAGCAATGATACCCATATCCTTGCACCACACGAGCGCGTGTCCCAGTCCTGGTAATATATCTCGTGTATCGTGTAACCTTAGCCTGTCCCTTTCTTGTCGCATATTTCTCTCTTTCTCTCTTTCTCTCTTTGGAGCTCTGCTCGTGCGCGACGAATAGCCTGCAGTCGACGGAGAACGTTCCAGGTTTCTCTTGATGCGTGTTGCAGCCTCGGAACACAAACCCCGACGCTAAAAATCGGGCAACACACGAGAGCATTTGGCAGAACGCGCTATCGACTCGAGATTTCGATCTAATGACGCGTCTAATTGTAACCCCCGAGCGTAATACGCTCGAGAGCATTGGCTATCCAAACTCCTGCAAATCCCCTTCTCTGTCTCTCGCTTTTACGCTCGCTACTTTTATAACGAGCCTGTTCGTGGATTAACGAGCCCGCCATCCCAAGATTACCATTCATACGCCGCGTTAAATCTCAAATTTACTACCATTATATTTTATTCTTAATTTACTGTCACACGGAAATCTGTTCATAGATAATGGACCGCACAAACGACAGATGTCAGATTTTTACCATTTTTCATTCGACTCCCTTAATTAGCTCACACTTTTTTATTAATTAAGTTACACCCAACAATGTTGCTATGTTAAAAGCATAGAAATCTTCGAAATTATTAGAATTTTATGAAATTTAGTGAAAAAGCTCTGTAGTATTAAATATTAATATTTGAATTTTTAAAGATTTTTCTTCTGCATAGTTTTCGAGTTATTTAACACTAGAGTTTACATGCATAAGCACAGGATTCGAATATATATAGTTATATCTTTTTCAGATTGTAAACTCGAATTATTCGACAACTATGTAAACGAAAAATTAAAAAAAAAAAATTTGTGTCGTCGTATTTGATGGTGAAGAATATTATCACCAAATTTTATTAAATTTTTATGATATTGTCGTATGTAGCCAACTTCTTTAATCCCTAAAAAAAAAATATCATTTTCCATTATTTCATTTTTGTTTTCTCGTTTTTGAAAAAAAATCATTTTATCTCTTTTTTACTTGTCGAAGGATTGACCTATTAGGCTCGATTAAAACTCCTTTTTTTTTGTCTCCGTCACGTGCAATCGATCCCGAGGGATTGACCATTCCAATCGGCGTTTTCGATTGCAACTCAATGATACGTCTAACTGGAGTCATCACAGGATATCAATTGAAACTTTATATACACGTATATAAATAGCAGTCGGGACACCATCAGGTCAGCCGTAAATTCGCATCCGTCCACGGATTAACGAGCCGTACGGATATCACTTTTTCGCGTCATTCCTGGGCATGGAAAAAACACCGATTATCACGAATTTTCGCGTCTCGTTGCACCAGCAGAAAAACCCTTTATAAGCCTATCGATTCAAATCAACATTTTTTTCTATACGATAAATTCATCAACCCCCGAGTCAGCTAATCCTTGACGTTTCCAATAGTTTCCACATACATAGCACAGCATTAACCTCAATTATTAGACTCAAGTATTGTCCTTGACTCGATGCTTCAAGGTCATTACTCCCTGCATGATATTTTACTCCAAAATCGACAAATTAAATGACAGATCGAATTAAAATCGCTCGGAAATAAATTACGCGGTGGATTCCGAAATTTTCGCGTTTTACCCATAATTTTCATTTTTTTTTTTGGTCTTTTCTTCTTCGCTGCAGCACGAGAATTCGTCGATTAATTATCTAATTGCAGCTATTGGCTAATTGCCAAAATCAAAAAGAGCGAAAATTATATCGACGATCGAAATTTTCCTTGCGAAATATTTTCAGGAATCGGGGTTCGATTCTGGATGACCAGCAAATTTTCGTTTTGTCTACTTTTTGTGTGGCTCAAGGTCGAAAAATGCAGAGATATTTTTGAATTGTAGGAAATTTCTTTTTTTTTTCGAATTCTCTCGAAGCTTTTGGGCGAAAAATTTGTTATCGAGGTCTCCAATGGTTTGAGGTGTTGGAACGTTGCTTCGTTCCACATGGAACGAGCCCGTACATATTGCCCGTATCATGTTTGTATATAGTCATTTGGAGCTCAATTAATTTTTCCCAAAAAATCAGAGCTCGCTCGTGCGACACAAATTCCCGCATCCAATCAATGTGACCCACGCAGATACATTTAAATGAGTGCACACAAATGTATCCTGCACACGCCCCTTTGCGACCTCCGACGAGAGAGTCACGCATGATGGGGATATACGTTCACACAAGCAGAGAAATATACAGAGTACACGGTTGAGCCGAGCGACGTTGGAATCGCCGAATGAATTTTTCAGTTACACGAAATGAGAATTTTTGGAGGTTGGGGGATCGAGTTAACCCCCTCGGTGCCGCCTAACCCCCTCCCTTCATTCACCCCCTCGTCGTACTCTCTTGCTAGAGTTTTTTTTTTTTTTTTTTTTTTTTTTTTTTTTTTTTTTTTTTTTTTTTTTTTTTTCTTTTTTCTTGATCGTATAAATTTCCGAGGCTGACGCATTCTGGACCGTTCGAGCTCTCGCTGCATCCAGGACATTGGTCCATACGTATACGTTAATGACAAAAGGATCTTCTTGGCTTTGGAGCACGAGAAAGTCCCAAATGGTTCAGGGAATCTTTCAGCTTTGCATTTATTTGCAAATTTATTCTTTTCGGAGGCTGCGACACGCCGCACGGGCGCATATGCGTTTGAGCGTGCTCACAGATCTGAATACATCGGTTACGGCCATAAAAATAGTCGCGAGTTCTCGCTAGCACGTTGTGGTTGAAAACAATTTGGAAACTCGCGCGCACCATCATCGTGACAAATACGAGATGAGAGGGAGAGAGGGGATGAGAGAAAAAAATGAGTCTGAGCAGATGGAGAACACGTGGATGTTAGTCAACGAAATTTCGGCTCCTCACGGAGGTCTCCCGTCTTTCTTGATATCGTTTTTGACCTCTTCCACTTTGTCTTCTCGTCTTTCGCCGCTTTCTTCCTCCCCAGTCCTCCTTTTTTCTCTCGTAATTAATTTCTAATTACACGTTTCACGCGGACGTTCTTTGTAACATGACGCATGGACCAGACACTTTTACATGTCGTTCCGCCAGTTGCATCTCTATCGAGCTCTTCGTTTTCGCAACGGACTTAACGAAATTATTTCCATCCCATTATTTTCATTGTTCTTCTAGAATGAAAATACAAAATCTGCTAAAAACATAAATAATTCACGATATATGTTACAACGACTGCAGTTTTATCGTCACAATTCGGTCCACGGGATGCTTTTTTCCAAAACGTTAAGAAAAATTGTCATACCCAAACAAACCGTACAAACCCAAACAAAAGCCAAACAAACGGAAATTATTTCCAATATTCTGCAGCGACTAGACTTTTTTCGTCACAATTCGGTCCACGTTATACTTTTTCCCAAAATCGTGAAAGAAATTGTCATACCCAAGAAACCCAAACAAACCTGAACAATCCTAAACAAATCAAAACAAACGGAAATTATTGCCAATATTCTACAGCGACTGATGGATTATTCTCGTCACAATTTGGTCCACGAGTTACGTTTTTTCCAAAAACGTAAAAAGAATAGTCGAAATTCGAGACATGAAACTTTGCTGAATGAATTTCTGGTTGACTTTGGTATAAAAGGCAATTTCTAAAAGTGGAACAATCCGACCTCATGAAATTCGCTAATTGAGTCAAAAAAAAAACTGCTCTCACTGCGAGTGGGAGGACACTCCATAAGTTCGAAAGCGGTATTCTCGTCGGAGGTCTTAATTCAAAAACATAATAATAGATTTAATGTTTATTTAGAAAATTCCTGTGCGACGTGTTTATTTTGAAGATCTCGTCGAATAATCGTATTAAAAAAGTAAAAAAGTAAAGTTAAAGAGTTCTCCGGTACTTTGTACTCATCAGAGGCGTCTCATGCAACTTTGGCGATGCACAAAGAGATCGGTGAGACGTGTAGTCTCGTGGCGAGAGTTAAACGAACGAGGAGACGATTCGGTCGTGCTCGCGATGGAACTCGTCGCTCTCTTTGCAAAGATAGGAGGACGCGTATATCAGAAGTGCGTAAATAGTGTTTCTCCCTCAACGGACGTTGGGTATATATATATACAACGCTTCTGTCGAGATATTAGAGACGTTAGCAAAAGCCCAGTCAGAGAGAAGTTAAACTAACGAGTCTATAACTTGGTCGCTCGTCGTGCTCGTCGTTTCCACGTTTGTCAGGAGGGGTTATAACAGTTGGAGAAGTAAATGGAGAAACATACCGCTCGCCACCAAACCTGTGGTATATATTTATATCTATGGATATATAAAGCAAGCAAAAGTTTGTTGAAAAAGCCTGAAAACATGGAGAGATGATCTCGACCGCGAGCTTCCCCACACGAACTAAATCTTTTCTACTTTCACATCTCTCCCTCTCTCTGTCAAGCGTTCAAATGATCTTTTACGTGGCTGGGGAAGGCCAAAAGGGAGCGAGGCAGGGAGAGAGAGAGCAAGAGAGACCTCTTCAAAGTGTCAAGTGACAAACGGTCCCGCTACCGAGTGGGCGTAGTCGTCGGGGTGGATATAATTTGTCAGAAAATCACCCAATTAGCCTCCCAGTTATGCAGCCCAACAGATTTAACCAATTAGTTTAGCTATGCGAGCCCCTAATACATTTCCCCCCGCTCTCACTCCCTCGTCTCACTCCTGCACACTGCATCGTCACCATGTCGCCGGTATATACGATCTTTGGCTGCGTCTCTCTCTCTCTCTCTCGCTCTGTTGAGCGACTTGCAACGAGAGGATGATATTAGGATCTGCCTACGTGAACACATTAATACCGGTACAGCACACCATACCTGAAACCTGGGGAGGTTCGTGTAGCTCACGTTCAAGCTTTCTATTACATGTACACGTCGATCTATTTGCAAATGTATGCGGCAGCAAACTCATACTAATTTAACTCATATTGCGTCCTCCATGTTTGATCCCATTTGCTCGGCCAGTTTTTACATTTCAGTGTACTAATTCTACCCCACGAAAAGCGTATTCACTGAAAATGAAATTTTGTCAAAATACGTCGATATTTTACTGACGACGATGGACTCAATATTTTCAAATAATTAATTCAATACTTACCTTTTTTTTATATAATATCTATATTTCAATATATTAATATATATTATTTAATAGATAAAATAATAGAAATATATCATTCAACAAATAAAATCGTGAAAATATGTTATTGAATAAATTAAATAATAAAAATATATTACTTAATAAAATATTAATATCTTAACATATTTATATTTTTATATATATTTTATAATTTTCACTAATAGCTAGTTCTTAATAATTGATTAACAATTCGGCTGAAAAAAATTTACTTTCCAAACAAATTCCCTTCAATGTTTCGCGCTGCAATGAATACAATTTTGTGATTTTTTGAAAAAAACGTTTAGTCAAACGTCTCCAACAAAATAACGATCTTTTAACACGTTCCTCTTCCATGGGATGTGGAAAAAATAATGACAACTAATCGACTCCGTCGGTGGAAAAAAAAAACGTTAGTGCGGCGTCCCGTCTTCTGAGGCTACGAGGAACTTTTATTTTCTCGATTTCAACGATTAACCCCTCCGGTTGAGTTGTGCGGCGAGCTTTGGGACACTCTGTAGATTATTTTCGTATAACACATCGGGAGATTATCATTTTAGCGTGAGTATCCCGTTGCCAGCAGTTTGCGTACACACGTAGGCGACGATGACTGCGCGAACACTCGTCAAGCCTTCCCTACACGCGCTTTACAATTTCCATCCACGATCGTACACCAACGACGGCGAATTCCGGATGAACCTGGTAACGACGCTAACAGGAGCTCCTCCATGCGTGTCCTCAACATCCCTTTAGACTCACTTTCACCTTCACACGTGCCTCTTGCCTTAACTCCCTCGACGAGCTATCCAACAACGAATCGAATTTATTTTCTCTCTTTTTTTCATCAGATTTGAGCTTTTTTTCATGGGGTTCGTACCGTATCGTTTCACAAACTGCCAAGCCACAAAACGAACACTGAGAAAACAGTTTATTTATAATAAATAAATATATTTAGTTTCGTACTTTTTCTCAAATATTTATCAACTGTTAAAAAATTAGTTAATGGTCAAAAAATATCTTTGTTATCACGATCACATTTCATAGGCATAGCATTTTCTTGAAGATGATGATTTGTTCGATCGCTTTTATTTCCCATAACTCAGTCAATGTTTATCGTCATTAAATTCATTCGCTATAAAAAAAGGTTACGTTTCAACAAATGATTCATTTATTAACTATTGAAAAATGTTTATTTCGCCATATCCAACGTTACATTTGTTATCAGTTAACAAATCCTGGTACATATAAATAAATCGTTTTCTCAGTAAATGTTCGTATTTTGGAAAATATTGTCATTTTTATTGTAAAGACAATTTAACGATTAACGTTGATGAGAAAAAATCAGGTTTTTTGTTTCAAGGGCGAGCGTGAAAATTGAAATGAAAGAAAATATGTTTATATGTATGAGGATATAAGTGACGGACGTTGGGCGACTAAGAACAAGCACGAAGGAAATACCGGGAAAGCGTTAGAGAGATGAGGGGTGTTGAGAAGACGTAGAAGGTGAAGCAATTTGTCTCACTAATGAGATGTCACCCTGGGCCGGTTGGCGAAGCAACGACACTGTTACGTTTCGCTCTCTCCCTCACTTTCTTTTTTCCTTGTGCATTGCTCACTCTCTCTCTCTCTCTCTCTCTCTCTCTCTTATCGTGAGGATATGTGTTCGATGCCCATAAGATTCAGAGGGTCCAGGACGAGCCAGGGGTGGAAAGAGCGATCGGTGTGCCTTAACGGGCACAACACTCGAATGTCATCCGTTTCTATTACTCCGAGCCACCAGATCTACTGACGCTATTAAATTGATACTGTTTTTTTTTTCGTTTCCTCTTTTCCCCAGCCCTCCCCATGAACAAGATCGACCCTTATCCCATATTTGGCATTTCGTTACGATTTTCTCTTTTTTTCACTATTTTCAAGCTCATTCCGAGCACATGAGCTACGGTTATTATCGCACACAACAGATTAATCATCAGACTGAGAAAACGATTTATTTATATGTACCAGGATTTGTTAACTCCTCACAAATATAAAGCTCGATACAGAGAAACAAATGTTTTTACTAGCTAATGAATAATTTATTTAAGCCTGTCGATTGTCTGGAATAAACATTTGTTAATGGTTAACAAATGAATAATTCGATAAAACATGACCTTTCTCGATAGCAAATGAATTTTATGACCATAAACATTTACTGAGTTGAGGGAACATTATCTCCAAGAAAATGCCATGCCTATGAAATCTGACAATGATAACAAAGATGTTTATTGACCATTAACAAATTTTCTAAAGGTCAATTAATGTTTTAGTAAAAGTACCAACTAGATATATTTCTTTATTATAAATAAACTATTTTCTCAGAGCCTCAGACCGTACAAACTCAATGGCCAATGCAAAAGAATGATCATATGGAAATGCTGACAAAAAATAACTCTGGGCTTGCAGCAAAATGGTTTACGACTTCCATACAAATGTCAGCGTTAATATTTGTGTTTTATTAATCAATATAATGAAAATGAGGGAATGAGAGGACTAGTGACTGCAATAATTGAGAGGGAATATCGAAAAATGTCTCTGGTATCATCTCGTTTTGTATACTCATGTACAATTCTCTCCTATCCCCCCGCCCCCCCCCCACCCCTTCTCTCTCGCTCTCTCGTTCCTCTCTCTCTCTATCGTTTGCTATTTCATTCTCTTTGGGCACCACTCCCCCGATTACTGTAAATACTCAGTCACTGCGCACGACTAATTACCGTATAATTACCGCGACATATATTTGTCTGTATGTGTGTATCGACTTGGCTGTGATATTAACTCGATATGAATGTCAATTCCGAGGATACGAAGCCGGATGCATAATGTATTGTGATACTTGTTAATTAACGCAATCAGATCACCTGACATTATCGAAAATTGTTCATTTATCAGGCAGGGGTTGGTGGAGGTTAACTCATGAGGTCATGGAAAGCTCATTCGAGAGTCATTTTGGAGCAACGATTTTTCCAATCGTTAATATTTTAAGGACTTCTGTCTGAATTTGAGGAACTGCAGATTCCAATATAAATATTTGATTTTTAAAATTATTGCTCAATTCCATGAGCACCGCTTCGGAATAAATAAAAATAATTTCGATGGAATACTCGACGACGTTATTTTTTAGATTTAGGATTATGGAGAAAATGGTTCGAGTACGTGGTCAGAGTTTTCGTTGTTTTTTTAATGAACTTTTTATGAGTCTGGCGAAAAATTGAAATCAGTTTGGCATTTTGAAAAAATTCGTCGACCCAGGGTATCGATCCTCGACAAAATACAAACTGGCATAAGAATTTTATCCATTTTTTATCCATTTAAAATATTCTTTTTCAAAGGACAATTTTTCTTCATTTTTTTCGACTTGAAATTTTGCATTAAATATTTGCTGCGATTCACTGGGATTGACATTTCGTTCGAAGTATTTTCCAACAGCTACAAAATTATCCGTAAACTTAACCAGCCTCAAGAAACGCCGATTTTATAGGCGTTCTTATTCGCAGCCGTTTGCTCAACGCCGCAGAATAAATTATAAGTCAGAAGAAAATGAAACGGGTTATGCTGCCTCTTTTCCCGGAGGAACGACCAAGTGGCTCTCGCTCGGTACCGGGCACACACGCACGGGTATTAAATTAATGTAGTCGACTCTGAGCACCGATTAAACAAAGGGTGAAAATTGAGCACCCTTGGTCTTTGCTCGCGGCTTCAAGCTTTCACCACATCCGGGCCATCCCCCAAAAAATACTCAACACAATTCATCGCACAGCGGTCCAGCGAAGAATTGTGAATGAAAAAAAAAAGTGTAGAAATCTTGAAAATTAGCGAGAGTCATCGCTGAATCAAAAAAAATGATAAACACAATTGATGCGATTATTGATCGTGAATCCCCGCCAGAAAAACGATATTTCCCAAAAATGCATTAAAAAAAAAAAAAAACATCCATCGGAAGCTTCCGTCAAAAATGTACAAATCCCATTAAAAAAAATTGTTGTGCATCAATTTTCTGTTTTTCATGGATGCACCGGAAGTATTTAAAACGTTGTTATTTTTTTTTTATAAATGGAAAACAAAAACGGAGAAAAACGAAATTTCACAAAAATGTATTCCAGAAAAAAAACCCATAAGAAGCCTGCGTAACAAATTTAGAAACCCTATTAAAAAAAATCGGTGTGTATGCACATTTCGTTTTTCTTAGATGCACCGGAAGTATTTAAAATTTTGGCATTTTTGTTTAATCAAAGGAAAAAAATGCATAAACGTAAAGATTGTGCAGGCATTTTCTGTTTTTCATAGATGCCCCGGAAAATATTAAAAATTGCATCATTTTTTAATCTCTCGACCGGCATAATTGCTTTTGTATTCGATCGCATGAAACTCCACGTGAATATCGTAATAGAGCAACTCGGACTGTTTCCATTCAAGTGTCAAATCGCACCTGTGCAAATCGATGGCTGCACGAATTAACTAGACTCCCATAATGTGTATATATTTGGATGTATGGGGGTGTAAACAAAAAGGAAATTGACATATATAGCTGTGGCATTAGTGTGCAAGGTCGTATATAGCATTGGAGTGTATACGGTGAGGGAGAGACAAGGCAAAAGAGGGGATGAATTCTGGGGTTGTTTGGTGTCTCCCTTTTTATTTCTCTCTCGGTTGGGAGCACGAGGGGGTAACAACACCGGCTGGATGGCTGACTGGCTGGCTCGTTCGTTCGTTGAATGCGGTTTAATATTAATGGGAACTGATGATAAGCAGCGCAAACAAGCGTCGAGTCTCCCGGGAGAGATCTGCCTTCTGTTGGCCGCGTGCACTCGCACGATACACGCAAACCACTTTACACAAACTCATGCACTCCCATTCGAGTCAATTTATGTATACACATTTTTTTATACACATACTTTTGTCCAACTGGCTACGAACTCACATATAACGTGTCGGCGCCATTACGAACATCGATACTTAGCAGTGGCACTAATATTAGTAATAGTGAGCCATGAGGATCAAACGAGGGATTTGGAAAATCGTTCCGCGAGCTACCGAATCGTATAACCCAAAGATATTCATATCTATGCCTTCGTGAATGAATTACGGAAGGAAAACAAACTGGGACGATTTATTTTCATTCCCTACATTTTGCTCCTTCAGTCAATTCTCGTTGCATTTTTTTCGAATTTGTTCGATTCGAATCGAATGCAAAGTCGACCCGATTCATTGACCGTTTGATAAGTGCAAAAAAATCGGGACACCAGGATTTTTTGGGGGGGAGAAACTTTCCGGGGCTTATGCGACGCAGGACGATCGTGAAGAGTTGGAATTTGATGCTTTTGGTTTATGGTGATGGATTCGTGACTGAACCTAAGATGAAATTTTCGAAATTCAAACACTCCACTGTCGTTTGACTCTTCTGAAAAAGGCTCTGTGTCAGTGTACACAGGACGAGGCCAAAAATGCGCTGAAAGGATTAAAAAAGAAAAAAAATTTTTTGTAAAAATTTTGTTGGAAAAAATCGATATTTTTTTTGGATTCGTTCGACAGAACGTTTTTTTGGAAAATCCCAAAAATTCATTCCTTCCAGCGCGAAATATTGAAGAAAGTTTATTCGGAAAGTAAAAATGGCTGACAGTTTGGTAATAAATGAAAAATATTGTTAAGATAGAGGAAACATTTGAAATTATAAAAAAATGTTTCGTTTACCATTTTCAAAAAAATATCGAAGTTTTTTGACAAAATTTAATTTTCGTTATAAGTGCATAACGTTAAATATGAAATTGCACTGATTACTCGATTGCCATGATTCTTGAAACTATGTCGAAGTTGTTGAGCGATTGATCGACGTGACTCGACAGACTGGGCGAGCGTCGAAAGTTTCTTAAGAGATTGTACTGCTGTTTCGGAGGGTTCCAGTCGTCCGGGAACTCTGTTGACGGTTTGACAATCAAAGAGAATGGACAACAATGTAAACGTAATAGAGAAGACTGCGTTGCCGTTGTATAGGTTTGGAGAAGATTTGGTCGCAGGACTTGAGGCCGATCGGTGATTATCGCATCGGGGTAGTTTTGAGGCAACATTCGAATCTATTCTGTATATGTCCCAAGTGGAGGCGCGGCTCGTGGTGAAGGTTCGTCACAGGTTTGTGTATCCAGCATGCTACGCGTTTACGTTCAGCATAAGAGAGCTTCATATATATAAGGTTTGCGGGGAGGATTTTGCGGGGGTAGGATTGAGGAACGGACTGACGGACGACGATCGCAGGTTGGATGGTATGAGCTGGATAGAGAATCGCGGGGCTTTCGTTGGAGTGTTTGCTCGCCAAATTAGAAAACGATCGACGAGCGACTCGGCAGGGCGTTCTGCGCCAAAGGGAATCTCGTTCCCTCGGTTCTTCATCCCCTTGTGGCGTTTCGCGGTGAGTTCGAAAACGTTAAGGGACTCAGGGATGGGCAGACCGAGTCTCAACGAGACCCGATTTTCTGTGTTTCAAAGGGGTACCCATGGACTATATATTTACATGTATATATACAGACATTTATGTCCGTACACGAAGCAGAACAGGAACGCATGTACCAAGATCCGTTTTGTACTAAAATTACTACGGAGTTAACTGTATGGGTGTCCATAGAAAAAGTCGTCTGGTGGTCACATGGACGAGGAAACTGCAGAAAGCGTCTCCGATGCTGATTGCGTTGGAAAACGGAAGTACAGCATTAGGGGATCGTATCAGAGAACGCGACCAGAACGAAATGGGAACCGGTACAGATGAGAACGTAAAAAAAAACGTTTAAGACCAGGAGGATCCGTGCATTGGTTACGATCCACTGTCTCTTAATTCGACTCTCCTTTTACCCTTTTCCTTTCTCTGGCCCGAAACTCTTATTCTCCTTTATCGCTCGCCGCTTATTCTTTTTCCCTCGAGTCATGTGTGTGTGTGTCCTGACGAACGTCTATCGTTGCAGGAAGATCTGTTTCTTTCATGAAGAATGCTCTCTTTGCGGGCATTCGAAAAAAAACATGTGCAGTGATTTTTGAGGAAAAATGTTTTTTTCAATCGATTGTCAACTTTTTTTTCTATTATTTTATAGAAAATAATGTTTCGCTCTGGTAAGGGAATGTTGTGAGGAAAAATGTTCAAGGATTCGTGAAAAAATTACGGTTTCTTTATGAAACAAAGAAAAATGATTTTGGTGAGAGTAAATAAGAGAATTCCACGAATAAATTATCGTCTTATTGTTTCGATTTGATCGGCCGTTGCCTGGCTTTGGAGTGTTTCGTTGCGTCGCCCATATGAGTGTGAACTTTTGTATATTCCGCGCGGTGTATCTGTATTTATAACGAGATGCCAAGAGGAGGTGGAGGAGGAGAGGGATAGAAAGAGGGTTGGGGTGGTTGCGACGGGGGCGACCACCACCATAGTCTCGACCGACACTCATAACAAAACTCAGGGGGTTGGCTCCGGTCGGTTGAACGAGTAGCGTGCGGAAAAAAATTCCAAAGCGTTGCAAAAAGCGAGAGACGCTTCGGCGAAATGAAAGAGCGAGAGAGAGAGAGAGAGAGAGAGAAGAGCGCTCGGGGGTGGAGCTCCGCAGGAACAACGTGCAACCCTCCACCCCACCAAATACCATCACAGTTTTCCGCAATACACAGCAGCCTCATACATACAAATATATATATATATCTTGTTACGCCGTTCACAAGGCGGTGGGCAAACCGAGAGAGCGCAGCTCATATCGTATTAATAGGCAATCCGGGCAACCGAGGGGTGTCATAAACTCAAACCCCTAATACTCGCCTAAACTACCTCGGTTAAATAATGGAATCCCTATTCCCTTCCCGCGGGTTTTCGACTCGACAACCATGCGCCCTGGCATCCTGTAACCCGCGCTATTCCTCCTCCTCCTTCTCACCCTTCCTTGCGCCCTTTCCGATGCTATACAGCTTTCGCCACCTACTCTCATCCCGAAGCCGAGCACCCGCCAAACACCCGCAGCATCATCACCCCCATATACACCCCCGAGAAAGCCTCGCCAGAGAAATGCCAACATTCTCGCTCGAATTCACATACTCACTGTTCTCCACTCACATCCCTTCAACCTGAAATACCTGAGGGATCAACCGCCTCATCACTCTTCTCTCGATCTTACGCCATTCCACAACCCAAGCCTCCACACTATTTTTCTTATTCTACTCGCTCGAGAGCCTTTTTATCTCCGACACGCTCTCGTTCCTCGGTAACGACAAGAGGCCAACCAGCCAGAGTTCAAACGTGCTTCTTCCTCGAGTCGCCATTGGTTGAGCTTGAACTTCAATTAATATCGTTAACCCGATCGGCTTATCACTTTTTTCTACATCACTCAGGTCCATGGGTCTCACTGAAGATCCAAGGGACGTTGGAAAACTTTATTTGCAATTAAATAATCCGAAAAAATTCCTCCGCGACCTTGAATACTTCTATTTTAAGGACACACCATGAAAATTCCAAAAAATATTGATAAACACATTTTTTTTGCAGTAAACGAATGCACCCCTCGTACTGAAGAAAAATTGCTTGAGCCACAAGCGAGCAACTATGGAGGAATCGGGTTAATTATACCGGAAACGAAATTTTGTTTAAAAAAAGTCGATTTTTCGTTGATAAGGGTGAAAACCAAATATTTTTTGATAACTTAGAAATTTTCGTTATTTTGACAATATTTATCTTTCATAACGAAACTGTCAGCAAAATTTACAGTTGGGATGACAAAAATTCATTTTCGTAGAAACTTTCGACATTATTAATTGCGGGAATGACAAAATTTTTGTTATTTTTCGAAAAATCGTCGAACGTATTCAACAAAATATCGATCTTTTCCAACAACATTTTTTTTTCAGTGATACGCGATTAGGTGTGTGTTTAAAAAATTTCGACGATTTTTTGCTGCAAATTTTTTCAATCCAAATCCACATGGACGCTGTCGGATGACATCGTTTGATGAAAGAATTCTTTTTTCTGGGACGCATGCATGATTTTTCAATTAATTAACACCGACGAATAAAAAATGCTGAGCTCATGGAGCAGTCGCGAGAGACTTGGCTCCAGATTTAAAGCAAAAAAAGTTGGAGCCAATGTTTGCTCGTGGATTCACAGTGTTGGAGGGATTTTGTTTTTGAGAATTCCTGGAGGGTTGGGCGACTATGCCCTTAAGACGAACTGGCACTTGGCAATAAAAAGGAAGGAAAAACTTACTTATAGCTTGTTCGTTTCCGCGCTAGATTTTTATCCGTTTATTTAGATTTACAAGCTGAAAATAAATTTGCTCGTTTCACAGACGACTGGTTCTCGCGATGAGCTGTTAAGAGGGACCTTTTTGAGCTTTTCCTAGCTGCGCGAATAATCGTGACGATTAAGACGAGCTTGCGAAACGCTGAAACCTTTTTTTCTCTTTTAGGGAGCGCGTGGACGAAGGAAAGAGGCTTGAGAAATGGAGGATCTTGGCTGAGGGATTTTCCTTGGGTAACTGAAGGCTGCACAGATCGAGACTCGACGTCAGAGTCGTCGTAACAACGATAAAGCAGCAACGGCCAAAGAAGTAACGATTCTGATCTGTCATCATCCCCTTATTTGCTGGCTCGTCCCTTATGAATGAAAAAAAAAAATCTGTCGGATTGTTGAAGAAGAAAATGTTGTTCATTTGGATCGCCTGAAGTGATGTTCTCCGGGATGATCCCTCGGGCGTTCCTGGAGCTGCCGTAAAGGGACAAAAAGGGGCGCGGGGTTGCGCAGATTCAACAGCGAAAGATAACACATCCTGTAAACGTGGATTCCGCTCTATATATTATGAAATATTTATCCACGCATACAGGAGCTGAACGATCAATCATTAATGACAATCCGTCGAGCAGACCATTAGGTATAATTACGCTCACTTGCCGGATAATGATTACCGTGTGTAAAGCGCGAAAGTGCGCTCTCCCCACCAGCCAATCTATATTTATATGTAGCAAAGATATTTTAATAGACTCTGCCAAGTGCGGGGCTGTATACGTCACACGTGTTATAATAATAACATTAAGGGGCATGACAAATGATGATAGCAGTGTTAAAAAAATGATCGAGTCGTTAAGGAGAACTTTGATACAGAGTAATGGAGATTTAGTGGATACAAAAGCCTTTTCGTCGCTGATTTTTCGGTGCTCTCTCTCGAAAAAGTGCCAATTATTTACGAGACTCTGGAACACACGATGATGTCTCTCGTTGGCCGTTATTATTTGATGCTTCCTCCTTTCCGTTTGACATTTTTACACCGAGAAAAAAGATTTATTCAAAATTTATAAAATTTATTTGACTGGAAGGAATAAATTCATTTAAATACCAACATAAAATACACATTTATTCCTTTCAAATAATTTGATTCAGTTGATAGAGAAATCTTCTGAATTATTCAAAATGAATTGAAATAATTTTATTTATTTAATATGGAGATTTCCAGAATTATTCAAAATAAAGAGAAATTTTATTTGTTCCAAATAATTTGATGTATTTAATGTGGAAATTTTCAGAATTATTCAAAATATATAGAAATTTTATTCGTTCCAAATAATTAGATTTATTTCAGAATCAAAAATTTTCAGAATCATTCAAAATGAAGAGAAATTTTATTTGTTCTAAATAATCGAATTTATTAAAAATAAAAATCTTCTGAATTATTCAAAACAAATAGAAATTTAATTTGTTCCCAATAATTTTATTTATTTAATATGGAAATTTTAAGAATTATTTAAAACAAATAGAAATTTCATTTGAACGTAATAAATGTGTAAACAAAATATTAATTTAAATAAAACGTTATACTTATTAAAAATATACCTCCTTATTTGAAAAAAAAATATATATTTCTGGGGATTCCCCGAATAAGTATCGAATCCAAAGAATTTTTTTGTAAATGTACTTTGCCATCATTTTAAAAAAAATCATTTTTTTGCTTGTTCTATGGGTTGGGAATCGTTTACTTAAAGAGCCGAGTTGGATGCCGCAAAATAAAAAATGGCGGGTGTGGGGGGTGAAGAAAGAAAAGGAGAGAGACGTGTGTAAAATAGTGAGTTTGGTTTGGGAAACGTAAAATATATATAAATATGAGAGAAGAGAGAAAAACAAAAATTGACGGTCGGAAATCGTAAAGTGCTCGACACCTCAACGCTCCTGGACAAATAAGAGGTCGAACGAGGCAAGAGGCGCGATGCGGAGTCGTGTCAGCATGCAGACGGGATTCCCGCGGTGCGGCCAAGTGTTGCACGGATTTGTATCGTCGCTGGGAAAGTTGGGTGATGTTTTCGGGCTCTCTCGTTTATCCAAAAAGCACGAGATTGCTCGAGCCAGCGATTTGCCACGAGGACGGCCGAGAGATAATTATATGGAGCGCGCAGTGTCCCTGACGGTGGGAGTTGGCGCGGAGAGGGTCCGGAGCATCAAGGGACGTCGACGAGGGGACACACGGGACGAGACCATCCGACGAGCTAAATAATAATTCTCACTTAACTAACTCGGTTAACTAGCTTACGGTGTACAAGAGAGCGGCTAATAATAAAGGCGTCGTCGTCCTCGTTGACGACGACGTTGGCGGTGGCCACTGCACGCGGATATATATCCAAAAAAATTCTAAAAATTCTCCTAACGAGAGCAAAAGCCCAAAGGGAATAACACCGACGGAATTTCAAAGGGTGTGAATAAGGAAGCAACTTATGTGAGCATGTTCCTACCCAATGAGACAGAGACCAAGAGAAATATGCGTTCGAGTATCGCCCGCGGAGGACGCTTCGAAATACAAGAATTTCTTCGTCGAGGATGAACCGCGCGAGCTTGTAATTCGTGTATATTAATATATATCTATGTGTGGAGCGACCGTATGAAGAGAAAAAACAAGGAAAGGCCGCACGCAGGACGTCACGGGGTGCGAGCCTCAAGGCCTGAAGTCAATTTGTCGGGGAATGCGTTTTGTAGAAACACGTGCGACCCACACTAGTCCGATCTATCGCTCTCGTATTATGCAGCACACACTCTTAACCCCGATCTTTGTACAACGTCGTCATGGCCAGGCGGGAGCCGGATGAACGAGATGCGAGAATCGTTGCGGAACCATTTCAGATTCCACAATCATCGCACTCCTCGTCGTCAAGCCGATGCAGAAAGAGCACCACGACCAAGACGAACCGACAAATAGGAAAGAAGTCGAGCAACCCGAAAAATATAGTGCGGGGAAGAGAACAGACCTTTCTAAGAAACGACCACGAAGAATAATGTATGAGAGTTCTGAGGTCTCGAGACTCGCTGTCTGGCAGGTCCTCACACTCGTCGAATCCCATGCAGTCTGTTGGCCACGAGCTCCTTCGTGTTTATGAAACGAAACGAGAGCAACTTATTAAGGACCTCCCGGATGTTCCGCTCTCGAGACTCCGGCACGACGACTTCCTCATTTTTTCTCCTCGTTTTGGTGAGCCATTAAAAAAAAACACCCTCGTCAATCGCGGTTCGTTGAATTTTCACGAATTTCCGGAAATTCGAGGAGAGGAAAAGAATATTGAAAATTAAGTGCTCTGGTCGGGCGGATGGATTTTGGAAAATCTGGGAATCTCGGCCACCGTCAAAGACAAGACGTCACTAGGATTTTCGTTAATTAGTTTGCAAGCTCTAACCTTCTACTCATAGACGCCTCCTCTCTATAACCAGAGTTTTGCCGGGTAATTAGTTTGTCAGAGCCGAGAATTGCTTTCTCTTGCGTTGGCACACGTCACCTACCGCGCGTCCGACAGATAGTTTATAGTTTAGTGGTTTAGAATAAATTAGTAAATTAAGCATTTCTATTAACCGAATTAAATTTTATTATTTATTATTCATGATTCTCGGTCAGTTGGATCGAGAAATTGACAATTTTCATTATCAACGTATCGATTTTTTTAATTTCATTTTATTAATCAAAATTTATCACATTTTTTTATGGCAATTTTGTAATGAGATGTTTCGGAATTAAATGTTATTATTTATTATTTTTAATATTCAGTGAATTGGTTCAAGAAATTGACATTTTAATCATTAACGTATCGATTCTTTTTAGTTCATTTTTTTTTTCAATCAAAATTTATCACAATTTTTTATGGTAATTTTGTGTTGAAATGTTTTGGGATTAAATGTTATTATTTATAATATTTTTAATTGTCAGTCGATTGGATCGATGATTGACATTTCAATTATCAACGTGTCAATTATTTTTAATGAATTTTTTAATAATCAAAATTTATCACAATTTTTCATGGCAATTTTGTATTTTGCAAACTTTTCTCAAATATTTGGTTTCGATGTTTCGATCGATAAGGTTTTTGGTGGAGGTTTTTACCAAAAGCTTGTCGATCGCAGTCGACAAAATGTTTGTTCTTACTAAGTATCATTAGATATTTTGTCCATAATACCTGAAAATGGCTGGTGATTAAAATGAAAAATTTCTCAAGTTTCTTGACCAGGAGAATTCGTCACGTTTCATGCGGTCCCGTATAATAATGGATTTCAAACTGCTCCATGATCAGAATTACCATGTATAGACGATGTTATGGGGTCTCAAGGGTTGAGATTTCCAGGCTGTAAAAAAGTATAAAAAAAAAAACAAATCCAAAAACGCAACAAATGTAAAGTCCACGGAATATATTAAGATGAACGGTTTTAGTGAAAAGTTGAGCCGAGTGTATAATCTGTACGACTTGCCAGGATCTTACGATCGCGTATCTTGACGTATCCATTCGCGAATGGAATCCAAAGCCACTGGAGTCTATTCTCTCGTGTGTGTGCGTGTGTATTTGGTGGTAAATGTATATAGGCGCTGGTGTAACTCTTTCTCGTCACTTTTATTTGGTTCTTTCGGTCCGGAAACCTCACGTGTGTTATATGCTGAGGAGAAAAGGAACAGGAGCGAGTGCAGAAGAAAGTGGGAAAGAGAAAGAGCAGGCGAGAAAACATTAAGGGCTTGGAGAGGAAACGGTGACTGGGAGGCTGCGAGGGGAGAGGGAGGGGGCACCTTGTATACTATAACCCGACCCTACTTACTCTTTCCGTGGTCCCGGCTAGTATGACTCGCGTTGAGCGGTAAAAGGGTAGATAGATACACGGGCACGGTATTAGTAGGTATTAGGTGTTGGCCTGGGAATGAATGCACGTGGCTCTCTGGCGTTGGAGGAATCCAACACAAGCAGCATGAGGAGGAGCATCCCTGACCCCCTCAGTCATCGATGTATATATATATATATATATATATATGATGTTAACCCCGCGCGCGCCCTCTTGCGTTCGCGAGTTCAGATAATTCTTTAAGTGCTTCCTTCGGCATCATCCCCCGTCGCGGGCAAGCCGAACCCCGAGCTCTCTCGATCTCACGCCCAACGTAGACGACGACATGGCGACCCCCAGCATCCTTTCTCTCTCTCTCTCTCTCTCTCTCTCTTTTCTTCTCTGGACCCAATGTGCTCGCGGTGTCACTCCAGGCATTCCCTACACTAGACATTTATACATGTATACACTTTTTCTCCATCTCCTTCTTTTCTTTCCTCGGCTCACTACACTTTTCTACGGACAAAGACAGTCTCGCATTTTTATCAAACAGCCAGCCTGTTCTCGGTCTGCTCGAGCTCTCACTCGATTTCCTACTCCCTTTCGCTAAAATCCTACTCTATACGACCGAGCATTTGGCTGTACCGAGCACGAGAGAGAGAGAGAGAGAGAGAGAGAGAGAGAGAGAGAGAGAGAGGGGGGAGGAGACCATTGGATTTTTAAACAGCTCTTTCCGGTGTTGCCTGGAAAACTTGTGCATTCATGATGGAGCTCCTTGTTTTATTTTCTCATTTTTTATCCTCGATATATTGCTCGATATATATTTTTCTCGTGATTTTTCGTTTTTCCGAGTTGATCCCAAGTTTTCCAGTTGTTTCCGCTTTAAGATATCACTTCACACCACTTTTTCTATCTCTACGAGAAAAGATTACGTGGGTCGTACGATTATTCATCGCTACAGACATTTTTCACTTTATATATCACGAAACTATCGAATTATTTGTTTTTTCTTGTCACTCCAATTTTCCTCCTCATTTTTTCACACATTTTCTTGTGTGTGTGTGTTTTTTTCTTCGGCTCACGAGGACACGGGGGTTGATTCTGTGAGTGGAGACTGCGTGGCTTGCCGTTGAGACAGCAAGCCTCGTTCATGGGTGGCAGCAGCGAGGCACCCATGGCTCTCTGACATCTGGAGAATATTACCATTCGACAAATAAAATCATGTTTTTTCTCTCCTCGCAGATTCTGGGGGAAGCCTAAAAATCGGCTTAAACGAAACTTGAATTAGTCTCGCAAAAAAATCATTTAAAAATCCGCGTACACACTTGGGCTTTATTTTTCGACCTAAAAAAAAATTGGTGTTTTTTTTCGTCTCGTGTATTTTTGGCTTTCGAGCGATTTTAAAATGGAGGATCATTTAAATTTACGGAATTGAGATTTTTTTCAATGCCCAAGACAATCTTTTGTTCACGCATTTCCACGCCAAATCATTTTCATAATCAGCTTATCCGTTTGGCACCGTTTTCTCTTGTCAGAGACCCATTGACGAGCCAACAAACAAAAACCATTTATTCCATTGTTTTTATCGGCTTTTATTGTTCGGGCCACCAACTTTTCATATTATTTCATTTACTAACGCAATCAACAGAGAAATATACGTGTGTAAGTGTTTTCTTTAATTCCATTGTTGAATTTTAGTGTTAATTAATTTTAACGCTTTTATAAAGATGAGAGGCTCGCTGTGTGGACGTGCACAAGTTCGGCATTGTATAGGCATTGTATAAAACTCGCAAAAATCAGAGAGGACAGATTCATTTTGAGCTTCCGCCATAGGGGAGGACAAGGTGTGAGGCAGAAATTCTGTGGAGTGCATAACCGAGAGAGAATAAGAGAGAAAAGGAGCATAACGGCGAGTCTACAAACGAGAGGGCGTGGTAGAAAAGCCAGGTAACCGTGTTACCGTTTCCACCATCAACGCCGCGCCACATATTGTCTACATCTACTACTCTGCTTCCTCCTATCCAGTTATACGTGAAATATTTATACAGATTTATTCAAAAATCATCATTATGCGAACGAGGAGACAATTCAAATGAGCAAAATCACCGTTCCATAATGATCTCGAGGGACGACCTTCAATTTGCCTAATTTCCACTACGAAAAAGTATTCATTTTCGTCAAAATAAAATCTAATTTTTCATGAGAACAATAAAAATGTTTGATTTATAAAAAAATGTAAAATTTGGCTGGGGGAAATATTTCAACAGGTCGTACCACGATTCCAATCTTTTCTAACGAGCTTAAGGACTTGCACGGGACGGAGACAAAAAGGAGAGATAAAATGAGATTTTTTGAGAACGAGAATTCAAAAATTAAATATTAAAAAAAAAGCTATTTTTTTGAGGGTTAAGGGGGTCGGCTACATATGACGATATGATAAGAATTTAGTCAAATCTGCTGATAATGTTCTTCAGCATTAAATGCGATGACACAATTTTTTTTCTATTTTTCGTCTACATAGTTGTCCAATAATTTGAGTTTACAATACGCAAAAGATATATCGATATATATCTGAATCCTATGCTAACGCATGTAAACTTTCATGTTCAATAACTCGAAAAGTATGTAGAAAAAAAAACTGGAAAAATGTGTATATTAATATTCAATACTAAAGTTGAATTCTAATAATTTCAAATTGTCCCTTAATCCTGTTCCCACAGGAAATGATAAAAATGATAAAATCGGGGTGATATTCGGTCGGGTAATATTTTTTGAATGTTGAAGATTCGAACGGTAAAAATCTCAAAGTCTGTACAGCAAATAATGATTACAGTATAAATTACGAAGAAAAATGTCTCAGCACATTGATAATCTTGCCGAGCCCGACAGCGAGGCAGCGCGAGGATCAATTGCCGCGAAAAATGTAATTTGATGTCTGCAAGCAGCAACTGCATCAATCTGTATAGACGAGAGTCGTTGGTTATTGCATTTATTTTGGTAGTAGTGGGTGGTCGTATATAGGAGTGTATAGGTGTGGAGGATGGGATAGTTGTTGTGTTGGTTCTCTCGGAATTTCTGCAGTGGTCGTATAACCGAAACGAGCAGCCGACGCGACAATTGCCGGATGCGGTGATTCGCGGGAATTGCGCGCCGGGCGACTTAGTACGTGTATATCGGGTGTTATATAGATAGGAGCCTGCGGCAGTGGTTTGTAATATTATGATAACCCAGGCTGTTTGTGCCCCACCATGGCTGGTGCTGCTGAGAGCAGTCGCCCTCTCGGTTTTGCCAGGGTATAGAGAGGACGTTCTTCCCCAGCGTTATGGAAAGCAGCGAGAGGAAAAGGGGCAACCAAACTCCCTCTGGCATCGCGTTCCTCTGGCGCAACCTCCCCGGCCGGGGGATCCCACATTGAGTTCAACTCGTCCTCATCCTGCATCGCACTGCCACCCCTCCGCGCGCCCTCTTCTTCTCGCTATTCAACCAACCCAAGCATCCTTTTCATAGCGGCCATGTTGCCGCGAAATATGAGATTATTGTTATTATTTGCGCCCTCCTTCGCGCTGTATCCTCCTGACTCTTCGCGGCGTTTCGTCTCGCTCTCCCTCTTCTCTCTTTCCATTCGTTTTCTCCGGGAACGCTGGCTCTTGATCGCCTCGCTCTGCGGTCGGATGCTGATGGTGGTGGTTGTCTCTCGTGCGACTCTCGCCCCTTGTTGTTTCGCTCATCGCGTTCCATCTTCCCTTACCCCCTTCCTCCTCTCCTCCTCGTCCTTTTCGTGCCCTCATCGCGGCCTCGAATAACTCGCATCCCCTTTTTTTACCCTACCATTTTTACCTTCATCATTCTTTCACGCTGCATCAACGCATTGGGAGCAAAATACTCGAGATAACCATGAAACAGCTCCTCGTACATGTTCACGTGTCTCCGCGATTTTCTGCTCCTGCCTTTTCCTGCCAATTCCTTTATTTTAACCAATCTCGCCTTTTTTCTCGTCTCGTTCTCCAATCTCGCTGCACAGCCCAGCGACCATCAACCTTTATACTTTTTCCATGCATCCCTTTTCGCCAACTCTCATTCTGCGCCCTCTCACGAGAGTTACCGAAGCAGCAGTGGATTGAAGTGAAGGAACCAGTGCCCACGAGGAGTTTGAAGATTTTTTTTTGTCTCCCCGCCATCTTCTCTCTCTCTCTCTCTCTCTCTCTCTCTCTCTCTCGGTTCGCCATTCGAGGAGAATGTACGCGAGCGTGGAGGAAAAACTTTACAACAAGGGCGAATGGCATCTTTGCAGAGACTTTTTCTTTTCCGGATGGAGGATCATCCGAAGCCGTGGCGTGGACCAACAGTCCCTCAGGAAACGTTTCATCGAGCGTGCTCCACACACTTTTTCTCTGTGCTCTTTCTCTCGATGTCTTTATCCACCTCCTTCACTAGTTATCCCTCCTTTGCTCCCTTGATCTCTCGCTTTATCGTCACGGACGACGGTGGCGGATGAAGAACATCCCTCCCGGATCACCCTCCGGCAGAGCAAAAAGTGCGAGAGTATATACACCGTAGAGTTTTACTTTTTCTCATCGTTTTCGAGAGTTATGTCGCCCGATATATATGTCGCCTGAGGTTTTACCAAAGTCTTTCGCAAGCTCTTCGCATCTTCGCTTCCAAACTCTATGCGAAATAACGTGTGTACCAAGTTTCACAAGCACGCTTGTATATTATCGCCTACTCCAACTTTCGAAACGTGTATGCTTATAAAATGCATGTCACAAAATAGCACAGCATAAAATTTTATGATCGAGACATATACGAGCCCAACCAGATTATATACTAAGAAAACGATTTATTTATATGGACCAAAATTTCTAAACTGCTAACGAATCTAAAGGTGGATACTGCGAAATAAATGTTTTTAAACAGTTAATTAATCATTTATTTGAGCCTCTCACGATTGTCTGGAATAAACATTTGTTAATAGTTAATGAATGAATCATTTGATTAAACTCAACCTTTTTTTATGGCAAATGAATTTGATGACCATGAGCATCTACTGAGCTAAGGGAAATAAAAGCAATTAAATCATTATCTTCAAGGAAAAGCTGTGCTTATGAAATTTCATCGCGATAACAAAGATAAATAAACTGTTTTTTCAGTGTATAAAAAAATGAGTAAAAATATGGAGGAAGACGTACAGGAACGAGGCGGTGGATAATAATATAAATCTCTAAGATCTCGGCAATTTTCCTCATCATGTTTCTCTAATCCGAACACTGACAAGCTAATCTTCGTGGTTCCTCTTCGTTGAGTTTGTGTTGCTTCAAATATCCACACGGACGAGCGTCGCGAGACCGAGAGAGAGAGAGAGAGAGAGAGAGAGAGAGAGGAGGGAGTAAAAGCCCGTGTTGGTCCGGGATTGAAGAGCGGCAGGAAGAGCGGAGGGAAAAGGAAGGAGAGGCTGTGACTGAAGGTGGTCTCGCGCGTGGTTGTCGCAGTCGTGGTAATAAATGGGCAACACGAGCGCTTATAAGGGGTAGGTAATCTAAAGCTTTCGAGGCGGTGGCGGCGTCGTCATGCGAGGGAGGGTTTGTTGCTTCAGTAGGAGGCTAGCGAGGAAGAGGAGGAGGGGGGGGGGGTTGGCTCGTGAAAGAGGAAGTGAGCGTAGCTCGATGGCTCGGGAAGGCTTGCTGGAGGAAGCGCGCGACTAAAGAGGGAGGAAGAGAGAAGACGCGGAGGTATAGGCAAGGGGAAACAGCAAAGGATGTTTCCCCGAAAGAAAGGAGATGGAGGCCAGAGAGAGAGAGAGAGAGAGAGAGAGAGAGAGAGAGAGAGAGAGAGAGAGAGAGAGAGAGAGAGAGAGAGAGCGTTGAGAGAATAAGTAGGAGAGAGTGGAGCGTGAGGGTGTGCGGGGGTGTATGGGGGTGTATGGAGAAACAGAGGCGAGTGTGAGGTAAGGTATAAGGTGGGTAAGATGGCGGACAATTTGCCGCTCGACTACTCTTGCCCGCACCGAGACCCCCTTCGCACCGATTTCTCCACACCGGCCTCGGCTGGTCCATGTACCGGATAATAGATGTTCCTCCTTCGCAACGGAGAGAGAAGCGGTTAACGGGGCCGCGCGCACCTTTGCTGCGCTCGTACAAACCCACACACGAGCAGATCTCTAATACAGCAGTGTAGGAGACACTCTCGACATTGCAATTGAGATTGGACGAGTATACTAACACCAGCGCCATTACCGTTCCTCGTGCAGAGCGTATTGTGTGTGCATTAACGCAAAACGGAGACGGTAACCATCAGCGAAGACGACGGCGGAGAGAGTGAACAGAGCACGCGAGAACGGAGCAGGCAAAGCAAAGTGTTAGCGTTCGCTAAGACGAGCAGTAATTATGCATGCATACTCTAGTAATGGTACACATCCCCATACAGCTATATAAACGTCAATGTAAATTGGACTGAGCTGTAGAAGCGTTCTAATAACAAGACGGGCACGCGGTGCATAGCATTACACCGGGCACGGCATCAACTCGCACATTCATAGCCTCGCGACATATTTCTCCCCACAATTTTCCTCAAATCAACGCTTGCCTCCATGTTATTTATAAAATAAGTTAATCTTCCGCGTGGAAAGCCTCTGAGAGTCTCATCTCGGTGTCTTTCTCCGTAATCGATGTCTATCAACTCCTCCAGCTCTACACACCGGAACACATACATTTTCAACTTTGAGCACGCGTCTCTGTTGGTCATGCCGAGTCTTCAACTTTCCATTTCCCTTTTCCTCCTAATCTACAAACGTCTCCGAGTCTCTTAACATCGCCAAAACTGAAAGACTCCTTTGGTACATCCACGAAATACCGGAAACTCAGCAATATCTACGAAAACGCGAGTATATATCAACGAAATACCTTTCTCTCTCACTCCCCGCCTTCCCCCTCTCCCCATTCGGTCCGCCATCTTCTCACTTAATAAAATAATTACCCTGAGTCAATTAAGCCCGGCCCACGAACCCTCGGGGTCTCGCGGAACTCAGCCATACCTTCTCCCGTTCCGCAGGGATGCCGGAACTTTGCGGCTACTCTGATGGCGGTGTACACGCCGTTTGAATTCTATATACCACCCTCACGCCATATATATATATATATATATGTATATATATGCGTACTCGCGCACACACATACATAAAGGATTGGACATAACACGGTGTGTCTCTCTCGCACTGCGCCTATGCTATTCCCAATGAAAGCCCAAGCTGATTGCCCGTAGGGCGGACTGACGGGGGTGGTAATGGCCCTCGTCGTTCATCGGTAATTTTGGCTTTTATCGGGTTTGCACAGTATACCAATCCCTTTCCGTTTATTCCACCTAATTCTTCCCTTTGCTTTTCTATCCCTTTTTTTTACACTCCAATTTGAATTTCAGATACATCGCCGCGAATAATCGTATGTTTTGTATCAAATTCATCCCCGCCTGGCTTATCCCTTATCCGCATCTTTTTTTTCACACAAAATAACTTTGGCGTGCCCGTGCACCGCTGCCCGCGGTTTATCGACTGAGGAAATTCGATCTAATGCGTTTGTTTGTTATTTTCGGGCCTTTTTTTTTTGTTTACATACTTTCCGACTTAACGTCCATGGGGAAACCGAAAATTTATGGTCACTGAACGAAATTCCCTGAGGGAAGAAATTTTTTTCAACTGGAACAACAATATTGTTAAATATTCAGCGTGGCTCAAAAAATTCAGTCTCCGGTGGCGATTAATGTTTTGCTCGCCACAATCATCGCGGAATTCATCGATTTATTTAAATGTCGCGAGATTCCCAATGATGAGTGCAATTTATTCTTTGCTCGATGTTTTTTTTTGTCCTTGAAGGGGTTGACTATATGTGACAATATGACAAGAATTGAATAAATTTTGGGGATAATATTCTTTGGCATCAAATACGATGACACTTTTTTTTTTTTTTCGTCTGCATAGTTGTCGAATAATTTGAGTTTACGATATGCAAAAGATATTCCTGGAAATATCTCAATCCTATGCCTAGGCATGTGAACTCTAGAGTTCAATTACTTGAAAATCATGCAGAAGAGAAATTTTGAAAAATTCGTACATTCATATTTTAGATACTAAAGAGTATGCTAACAAAATTTTATCCAAAATTTAGTTGGAAAACATCGATATTTTGTTGGATACGTTCGACTGAACATTTTTTTGAAAAATCACAAATATTCAGTCATTGCAGCAAAAAATATTGGAGAAAGTTTCTTCTGAAAGTAAATTTTTGTCATCTCAATCGTAAAAATGATTCGCAGTTTCGTTATTAATGAAAAATATTGTCAAAATGGCGGAAATTTTGAAATCATGAAAAAATATTACCGTTTTCAACGAAATATCGACGTTTTTTGACAAAATTTCATTTTCAGTGAATTTTGATCATTTCGAATTTTCCTATTCCTTTTAACATATAGCAAAAAAATATTTTCTCAAGCCACCCTCCTTAGAAGCCGGGGGAAGGGCGGACTTTTTCGAAATTTTCACTTTTAACGACGATTCTCAACATTTCCACCACTTTTCTCCATCAGGATATGTAGAAATCGAATTTTTATAACTATCAAAATGATTACCACCGGGAATGACATTCCGCCGAAGAAAAATTATTCCAGAAATCGAAGAATTCATTTCGACTTTTTAATTTTTTTTATCCATCCTCGATATTCTTTTATCTGGAGACGATAAATGACCTACAAATGGCAAGGTCAAAGCTCACTGTGTATTTTTGTGGTCTGACAGTAAGGAAGGAAAAATATTAAGGGTTCCTACCCTTCAGAACGACTTTTGGAATCACCTGTACGTTTTTCTCGATCGGTCAGTACGAGATCGACGTTACCGACTCAGACGTGCAGAATTATCCTTGCAACCATTGACAGCGAACGATACCAGAGACAGAGATGAATAGGGAGATCTCCAATGCTATAGGGCTCGAATGGTTCCTACACAGCGTCGCTTTTTCGTAGCGGCCAACTAGTGAAGCTGCCGCAGATGTTTTTCTGCTCGGTCGCGCTTGCAGAAGCCCGATCCGCTCGACAGAGAACTGGCACATGTATTATGCGGCTGAGCAACATGTCGTGAGTGGATCGGGCTTTTGGAAGCGCAACCGAGCAAAAGAACATCTACGGCAGCTTCACTAGTTGGCCGCTACGAAAAAGCGACGCTCTGTAGGAACAACTTGAACCCTTTAGCATTGAAGATCTCTCTATTCATCTCTGACGATACAACGTTTCCCAACTCCCTCCCCTACGCTCGTGCCCTCCTGGCGAGGGCGAACGAACGAGAATCTCGACCTTATTGATTGCCCGTAACATCCCCTCGAGCAACGGTATGTCAGAGATTTTTATTCATGCGACGAAGTATTAGTTCACATCCAAACAATTTGAAGCTCCAATTTACCGCGGCAAAAGTTGAAATTCTGCACATACGTCGGTCGAAAAGGTTCGCCGATAAAGCAGAAACATCAACTTGCAATCAAAATGCCCAAAAGTTCGGACAGATGTCATTCAAATTTCCGCATTACCGTTGCAAGGGACCGAAACGTAATTTTGGGATTTTTCTACTCGATAAAAACGAATTAAAAATATTTTATTGTCTAAAAAATAATTCGCCGCTCCTGGGGAGGAAAAGTTCATAATCGAAAATTCTTTTTTGCTGCTATCAGATCGCTCTGCCGGGATAAAAAAAAAAAAATTGCATCGAACTGATTCGACGATCGAAAAAAAAATCTTTTAGTCAGATTCTCGTCAGTGCAGTCTTTTAATATCACACTCAAAGAATCTCAGCTCCGAAGCCTTGAGGCTCGAGGTTTTTTGGTGAAAAGAGAATGACGAATATTTCTCATTACCCATAGATGATGTTTGATCAAAGAAAGAAAGTGTAGGATCGTTAAGTATTTTCGTCACATGGTTCGTACTTTGAAGAATAAAAGTGTTGGAGAATGTATAGAAAGAGGAATAGGATCGAGGCGATATTGAGGAAGGCCAATATTAGCCACCGCAGATTTTGATCACGAGACCCGACGAATCTGCATTTGATTCTAATCAGGAAAAGAGTTTTTGTTGCGAATTGATGTTTGGGCGAGCGTTGAGCGTGCAACAAAAAGCCTTTGAGGAAATCGGCAAAGAGAGATTATAAAGGTCTGGACGCTTTGCCGCTCACATCTGGGCAATTCGATGTCCAACAATACATATCTATATATTTCCATACCCATACCCATCACATACATATATTTATGAGTGTGTGGGTCTGTCAGTGTGTATCGAGCTGTCTTCTAAGGTCACAGAGATGAAGAGAAGCGAGCCATTCTATCGATTTCGGCTTTTACTCTTTCGCCGAACGGGTCATCCTGCGCCTAAAAACCTGCAGTCCAAGTCCTCGCCTCCGCAACCTCTTCTTTGATGAAGACCTTCGCGATATATACCATTCGAGCTCTGCTTCTCTATATATACATAAATACGTACAAATGCTTTTTACCCATGTCTTTTCCGACTTCCCTCACTGAGACGATATTTCCTCTTCCTTTTCGCGTTTCCTACAACTCTCTACTGCATTTGACAAATCCATGGAGCAATAAAAATTATACAAACGTGAGAAAAAAAAACAAATTTGCATCTTTTTTCTATTGCATGAAAATTATATGACTTTGACAACTTTCCTAGAAAGTAGAGAGTAACGAATTCATACACAATATCTTAATAAATTAGTGGAAATTAATACGGTAGGAGGATTTTTCAAAAATCTTAAACTTTCGAAAATTTCGAAGGCTCGATCATTTAGTGGAAAAGTCATAAAAAAATCAAATTCAAATTTAAGTTTACTTCTGGGCTTCATCTAATCAAAAATTCGATATCAAATGATTAATCTCGAAACGATCCTGGAGCCCAGCCCCGATTTGATTCGTGAGCATCAAAAGAGAGAGAGATAAATAAAATGATATTGAAAAAAATTGTTATCAATCATGAAATAATTGTGATTGAAAATATTTGAAAATTTGTATCTCGTTCGGTAACGATTTTCGGTGAATATTGAGCCAAGTTTCGACATTTCAATGGAAATGTACGATCAATAGGAACGGATGAATAAATGAATGCAATGGACAAAGAAATCGAGTGAGCGGTTTTTTGGTACGGAGTAAATCGGCGAGTTTAAATAAAAGCTCAATAATATTTGGGTATGAAATTTCATGTGAAACGTCAGTTTTAACGAGGCAGCTTAACGAAGATATTGGATTAAAAGAAGGGAATATTTTGGTTTGAATTGAAAACAATAATCGATTGGAATAGCGAAACGGTTGGAGCGCATTCTTCTGTGTATCAACGTCACGCAATAATTGACGTTTTAAAATTTGCCTGTACGGAACGAAAGGATCGAGAATGTTGTGAACTAAAATGGGATTAATGTTGGACGGTGGCACACAGAACGCATGATTTAATTCGCGTGTTTTAGTATTAAATGAGAGCGATCGTAATTCTCTCTCTCTCTCTCTTTTTCTCTGAAGCTCCAATCACATTGTCTCTATCTTTGTCAGTTTTATGCTTTCCTGTGCGATCGGAAGCCCCGCGGGAATCGTATTAATGAGTCGGTGGTTCACAGTGATGCAGCGCGATGAACGCATCGAGTGTGATGCTCGGGCAAGCGAAATCGAGCGCTTTCCAAATTGCAATGAGAATCCCGCGCCCACTCATCGGCCAAAAGCAAAACCGCCACATTATCCCATGCCTAATTACCTTTGTATGTGTATGTGTGAGTTGCTGTTGAGCTGCGTGCTTGTTACACGAACAATTAGCGAAAACAGCGTCCTCCCGAGTTGAAATTCCACCGCCCGCGATGATTCACCACGCTCCAGAGTTAATGTCTGTTAAATTTACGATTCCACATTTCCAATATGCTCTGCATCCTGCTACCAACTTGCCAAGCCCACTCTCTCTCTTGCTCTCGTTGCAGTTTTCCATCCAAAGCCGTTTGTTCTCATTCGCTCATGAATTAAGCAATCTATTTATTCCCATGAGACCCACACATGTAGAAAGAGCTCCTGTGATTTTCAACAAAGACAAACTTTCGTTTACTCCGGTGGAGATCACGTTTTTGTTGCGATTAATTATTATTATAGAATCGCTGACTCATTCTGATTGCTCCTCTCGCATCGCTTTAACACTGATTGCTTTCCTAGCTGCAGAGACTCATTTTAATGGTCATCGTCGAAATTAACGACACGGTAATATTTTTTCCACCAATACACTGAAAATTAAATTTCGTCAAAAAACGTCAATTTTTTGTTCAACTCAATATTTATTTTTTTTTCAATTTCAATATTTTCATTATTTTGACTATATTTTTCATTTTTAACGAAACTATCAGATAAATTTACGAGCGTCATGACAAAAATTCATTTTCGTAGAAACTTTCTTCAATATTTATTGCTGGAATGACGATATTTTTGTTATTTTTTAAAAAATCGTTCAGTCGAACGTTTTCCAGAAAATATCGATCGTTCCCAACCAAATTTTCTTTCCAGTGTACGTTCTGAAACCGTAAAATTCAAACGCTCATAACTCGAGAACGGTTTGAGCTGGAAGGCTCCCGTTTTACACACATGTTAATCTACACCGGCTCTTCGTTCGTTGATAATTTGGTTAGAATTGATAGAAAATTACGAATTGTACGGGATTTTATTTCCAAATATTTCGACAAGAATTTACGCCTCAATTAAAAGACCACCACAGCTTTAACAGTCGAAGATAAATGTTCGAGTCGAATATCTCGTTCGGTAGGTCCGGAATGTCTGCTCACGTGGACACGTGAAAAAAAATATATATATATACTCGCGATAGATACGAGACGTGAGAAGTTAGTTGTTGTTTGTTTTGGAAAGTTAAGCTCTTGGTCGCCGCGAGTGTTGTCGATGGGAATATAAACCGAGAGGAACGTAAGGTTCGCTACAACGTAGACGAGATCCTGGAGAGCATAGTTTGGCGAGGGTAGATGAGAAGGGAAAAGCAAAAAGAGGGAAAAAAAGGACGTGAAGGACGTGGAAAGACGTCGTGTTGGTCGGTGCTTTAGAAAATCCGCGAGAGGCTTCGTTCACCGATATATATATATCGGATACATGGTCCAGATAGGTATGCGGTAAAGCAGGAAAGCCCATCGTGGTTCCCAAGTACAACGACAGCGGTAACCAACAGATTGGAGCTTTCCAACGCCTTAATGCCTCAGCTGACAGAACAAACAAATTTATAGCTCTCTTATCCGAAAGATACACGGGATTATCCGACCGCGGTATCCTCTGTATGAAAGCCTTGAGATATAGAATAAAAGAGAATGAAAGAAAAAGGAGAGAAAGAACTGACTCGGTCCTCAGAGTCACAGGGGACCATCTCCTGCGGTGAGCTCCCTGATATGCTTTCGTGCGATCTTTCTACCCGCACTGCATCATTCTCTCTCTCCCTCCGCTTTTGTCTATCCGCGCAGTGTCTTTCTCCGGCAGCTCCGAATATCCTAAAAACTTTATATAACTTTCTGAGAAAATATTCACGATTTGAGAGGATCACACATGCGGACCAACATTTCAGGCGTTGGGAACGAGACAAAATGGTAAAAGGGAATTCTCGATTCAGGAGCATACGACAATATTTTAGAAGAATTTCATAAAATTTCATCCATTAATATTCTTTAGCATCAAATACGATGAAACAATTTTTTTTCCATTTTTCATCTACATAGTTGTCGAATAATTTCAATTTACAATATTCAAAAAATATACCTATATATATATATCTGAATCCTACGCTTATGCATGCAAACTCGAAAAGTATGTAGAAAAAAATCTTGAAAAATTTAAATGTTCATATTGATACTAAAAAGATAAATTTCATTCAAAATTTCATTAAATTTTAATTACTTCGAAATTACCTATGCTTTTAACAAATTAACATTATTATGTCTGGCCACCGTCCTTAAGGAGGTTGGATACATATGACAATGTCATAAGAATTTAATAAAATTTGGTGATAACATAATTTAGCATCAAATACGATGACACTAATTTTTTTCCTATTTTGCGTGTACATTGTTGTCGAACAATTGGAGTTTTCAATATGCAAAGTATACACCTATATATATCTGAATCTTATGCTTATCCGTGCAAACTCTAGTTTTCAATAATTCGAAAACTATATAGAAGAAAAATGGTTAAAAAAATTGTATAATATTCATATTTGATACTGAACAGTTTGCTCATGAAATTTCATCAAATTCTGATAACTTCGAATTTTCCTGTGCTCTTAACATGGCAACATTGTTGTGTATAGCCATCCTCCTAAGTGAGCGAGCGGAGAAACAGGATCAAAACTGAAGATAATGATGAAGATAATATGAACTATTTATGAGCAAGGAAAAGAAATAGCCAACGTGAGGTTCTGTTTGGTCTGAAAAGTGTTCGATAAAGATTTGGAAAGTCTCTGTATAAGGATGAGGTGACAAAGGGTCGACGGAAATGTGTCCGATAAAATGGAAGCACGAGGTCCAGCAAGAGACATAAGGACACAAAAGGATCAAGGGGGACATGGTCTTCGAAATTTCAATGGTGTGATAGTGTCACGTGGGCAATCCCCTGTTAAGGGACGATGGGCATGGAAAATGGTGCGGTTGACATGGACGACGAAATATACAAGACAGCGAGATGAGACGCTGAGACGTGAAAGGGCACAAGAGCTTTTTTCCCGAAGAAACGAACGCGTATCTATTTACCAAAAGATACGAGGGTCCCAGAAGAAGAAGAAAAAACACATACTGTCTTGTAGAACGATTTCTACAAGCCACAGAAATTCCGAAGCCACCAATTCCTCCCCAGCAAAAAGGCTCAACGCAAATATCAAAAAGAATGCCCGAAAGGAGGTGACTGCGCCGTTCTATTCGGAAGGAAACGACGTATGAAAGTGGAATCGCGAATGGACGACTCAATTCATTCCAATTGGAATCCTGAAGGCTACAGCTTGTCCGACACCTTTGTATATTGGATCGAGGCCTCTCCTGAGTCACTATATCCTGATATATAATAAGTATAAAAAATAGTTCGAGTGTCCCTTCCATTTTTATCGTCCGAAATCGACAATTTGAAGAAACCATGATCTCTATTTCGGGCCATTTCGGGTTTGCGAGTAATTTTCTCTACTCTTTCGATTCCGCGTCGTCTACTGTTACGAACTCTGTCGAAACTGTTTCCCGGATATCCCAGAATTGTTGATAGAGCTTGGACAACACATTTTTCAGTTAATTGACGCGAAATGCCATGGGCAATGTGTGTCATGTGTACATTGATGAATAACCCCGTGTTCTATACTTTTTGCCATTAATTTTTTCATTTCCCAGAACAGCAGCAGAGAGAGAGTGCCTAGAGTTGAGAGTTTTCCAGACCGCCGGCTATACATCTTTGCCTAGTAATATGAGATAAAAGCCTCATGACCTTTGGTCCTCTCGTTGAACAAAAATGGCCAACGGTTCACGCCAGCACCTCGTACAAACGCAAATTCGAGCCAGCCAATGTGAAATTTTAAAAAATTCATTTCGATTGGTTAAAGTTTAAAAATCAAACGATCCATTTTTCGACCTCCACCTGCAGCTATAAATCTGCATCGACGTTTAGAATGCGATGATAAATGTTGAATATTTTTTTATAATCCGAGCCCACTGGAAAAATTTTGCAAACCAAACTCCTCTATTCTTGGCTTCCTCATGGGGGAATTATTCCGAAGTTTGCAACGTTGAGAATCAACGGAAAATACTATTTTTGTTAATTATATATTGAATTTTGAAAATGACAGCAATTTTTCGTGTCGATCTAGTTTTTGGGTGGCCAGAGAAAATCGTTTTGTTGTCTAGATCAAATATTTAATAATTATTATGGGCTCGGCTGCAGAAAAAAAGAATTTCGTTGCATTCCAATGTATAGATAATAAACATATAAAATTATATACAAATATATATAATATACAAATAAAAATGAATACAAAATTTTTTTAAGTTCTCCGTATGAGTTTGCACTCCTTCTTTTTTTTTCATTTTATTCCTATTTATTGTCGCACGAAAAGTTCAATAATTTTGTAGCATTCGGTAGTTTGAAATTGGAATTGGAATCCGATTGGGAAGGAATGGCAAGAATTGGGATGAAATGCCTAGTATATAGAGTGGCACATAGAGTTTGAAATATTGGTTATATATTTTTTGGAGAATAGGTTGAGAGGCGAGGAAAAAGCGAAAGAGAAAAGAGGACGTGTGTGTAGGCTGTTGGAAAATGGCTTGAGGGTGTGAAGAAAGAAAAAGAGGCAAACGCACACAGGATCGGCGGTTGATACGAAAATGCACATAGATAAGAGCACATTTCGCACACTGTCAGGATTGGCGAATGTAAAGTCGGGTGATTGGGAAAGGAGGAAGAAAAAGAAGGAGGGAGTGTGATGGTAACATTTGCCACAGAAATCCGAGAGCGGCCTCGCGCCCAGTTCTTTCTCCCGTTGACAAGTAGCGCCGTAAATACCCCGACTGCGACGGATACGTCCCATCTCGTTCGTTTGCTTCACTCCGCAATCACAGCTATGCACCTTTCCTGGAGCATCCTTTACCCTCTCGGCGTTTTTTTTTTTTTTTTTTTTTTTTTTTTTTTTTTTTTTTTTTTTTTTTTTTTTTTTTTTTTTTTTTTTTTTTTTTTTTTTTTTTTTTTTTTTTTTTTGTAGTCCTTTTCCTCCCTCGCCTTATCGGCGCTCGCTCTTTCTCTTCTCTCGTTTTCCACTGCACTCACCACCTCCCATATCCTTCTCTATGCTATCCGAGCCCCTCCACCAGTCTCGTACAAGCGTGAAGAGCTCGTTCGGGGGGAAATAGCAACGCCAGCAACGCGCTATCTGCTGCGGTTGCCCGATGCCGCTCGATTCGCGAGACGCTCTACTTTATTCCTATTCGTTCCCATGCACCGCCGGGCCCTCCACGCCAAAATCTTTCCATCTCTATATTCACTTTTATTCTCGCTCCCGCTTCTCCCTCGCTCTTGCTGCCTCTCTCTCTCTCTCTCTCTCTCTCTCTCTCCCTCTCTCTCTCTCCACCTGTCAGCGGAGTCTGCCTCTTTATCTCGCACACTGGATACTCGTACATGTACCCACAGTCTGGCAAAATACAGGACTCACCCCTTCTTCATCTACCGAGTCCGGATGTCGCTCTCATACATTTTCCAAACGCCTCAGCCGCACCATAAACGAGATTCTCGAGGGTTAGGCGCTTCCCGAGTTCTTCATTCCACTTTTTTTTTCTTTTTCCTTTCCTCACTGCTCCTCCACTCTCCCACGCTATTCTCATTACCACTTAGGTGTTGGATAATTATTATACATGCACATGAAAATACCAGGGCTCTCCGTTTATCAGGCTAATTTCTCTTGGCGAGAAACTCTACTGTGTTTTATGTTGTGCTACAGTTACGCAAAACCACCTAGACCTGCACACCTAATAAGTCCGCACTATAGTTGAGAATTATACAAGATGTTGAAAACTCGAACTTACTGGCCTCATATCAGCAGCTCCTCAAATTCTACACCGTTTTTGGTCGAGACTGTTATTAAGGAGGTTTATAAGAATTTCATCAAATTTGGCGGTTATATTTTTAAGCATCGAATACGATGACACCTTTTTTTTTTGCTGACCATATTTCATGAAATTCTAAGCATTTGGAATTTCTCTGTTTTTTAAATACCAACATTATTGTTGGCCAACGGCCAACCTCCTTAAGGAGGTTGACTACACACAAACTCCTTAAGGAGGTTGACTAAAAAATATTACCACCAAATTTTATTTCATTCTTATCATATCGATAAGAATCCAATAAATTGAATGAAATTGAATTAATACATTTTATTTGATAAGAACTGAATTTTATTTCATTCTTACTTATATGATAAGAATAAAATTTAATTAAACTCAATAAAAATAAATTAAATTTAGAAAACAATTCGAGAAAAATATAGATAAGAATTAAATTTTATTTAATTAAATAAAATAATTAAATTGCATTTAATTTTATTTCATTGAATTGAATTTTATTCTTATCATATAAGTAAGAATTGAATAATATTTGGATAAGAATTAAAGTAAATTTTCGTTCTTATAAGAATTTAAATAAATTGTATTGCTAGAGTTAAAAAATTTCTGAAAATTCTTAGAATTCTTAGAATTTTTAGAATTCTTGGAATTAATAAATTCTTAGAATTAGAATAAAGATAAAAGCTGAATAAAATTTGATGGCAATCTTAATATGAATAATTTATATAAATTGTAATTTTATATAGATAAAAAAAATATTTGTATATTAATATTTGATAACTAAAGAGTATGCTCAGCAGATTTTATCAAATTCTAATAATTTCGAATTTTCCTATGCTTTTATCGTGCCAACATAGCTCGAATTTTCTCCCTTTTTTATCAATCGATCTATATCAGTCACTTTGATCTTTCTACGGTGGCCATAACGAGCTCGACAAACTATCGAAAGATTGTGGATTCAAAGTGAAGAAATTAGCTCAACGAGCTCTGAAAATTTATTCGGAATTGCGGAAATTTTGATGAGCCGCAAATTGGAGATAAGCGGAAGGAACGCATTGAAATCTTTGATTTCCGGTGGTTGGACGAATCATCGAAAGCGGGAGCACGGGCCAAACGTTTCCACCGTCAGATGTCGCACCGATCGATATGCGTCAGGTTGCAGCTTTATTGCTTGAATCAACGCCGCGAGATCGAAATTTTAGTATTAATTCGGCAAACCCTGCTCTCCCATTTCCCGATCGACCGCAACATCCGAACAACATTGACTCCAATTTATTGCATGGCAACGCGGATGCTACATATTGTAGATTTTCACACTCCCATATGCGAATACACGAGTCTTCGTTTGCGTTTAATAGAAACACCCGATCCATTATTTTCTATTCACCGCATGAATGTGAGAGCCTGGCAATTAACAACTTGTACTAATTTTGGACCAAACAATCGGAAGCAGTCGTTATTCGATGCCTATTCGATTATCCATCGAAACCGACATCCAGCGGTTTTCTGTCAAAACCTTTTGGACCATTCTGATGCTCGATAAAACATTTAATTTATCGTTTTCAACAAAATATCGAATTTTTTTGACTAATTATTATGTCCAGCTGCATATTTTTCAAATATTTAATGCCTTCATTTATGATTGGTCGTGATCGGACTTCTTTGATACCCAATTAAAACGGCTGATTTTGATTGTGTTGGGTCGATTGACTCGTCGGGGTTTCCTGATTCCGAATGAGGTTAAAATCAACCCTTTGAATCGCGTGAATTCGAAGGGCGTGTGCGAGTCAGGGAGGGGGATGGGATTTGGAGGGTGACTGGAGTCCAGGCTTGAAATAGTTATTCTTGTCGACACTGTCGAGCTCTCTTTGCACAGTGCAAGCCCAGAATTGCTCGTAATAGAGGATCCGAAGTGTTGGTACGATGGTGCATGTGTGTGAGCAATATTGAGGCCGTATAATCGATGATAAATGCCGACAGATATCCAGAGACTGTTTTGCAGTGGGTGAGCCCGCTGGGATACCACTTGCGCTCTTGGTTGGCCCTATTAGGCTCCCTCCAATCTCTATACACACGAACAAGCATTCTCTGTTGTATTCTTTCACTGGAACGTTGGCGTTGGCCAGCGAGCATGGTCCATTTGCTGTGCGCGAGAGTCGTGCGGTTAGTTTTGGTGCGACATGTGGAAGCAACGAAGCAGCACCACAAATCGAGTCAAGGGGAAGAGAAAACAAAAAAAAAAAGGAAAGCTCGAGCGAAAGAGAGATGCAAATACTGGAGAAAGTCACTAGCGTGAGTGGGAAATCAACTTGTTCGTAAATCAAAAGGGAATTCCAGTTGCAAATGGCTCGGACAGAGAGCCACCAACAAAAACCATCGCAGCTACCATCCATCCATCCATCTATCCATCCATCCATCCATCCATCCATCCACCTATCCATTCATTTCTCTCTTACTATCTTTTTCCTCCCATATCCATATGCTATATATATCTTTTATATTGGCTAATGCACGTATCAAGAACATGGGGCACGAGCTCGTGTAAAACCTCGGCCGCAACAATATCCCAACTGGGACTACTTTCGGCCCTTTAATGGCACACCCGAGGGTGTCTTTCCTCTCTCTCTCTCTCTCTCTCTCTCTCTCTCTCTCTCTCTCGTTCTCTCTCCCCGGGACTTTCTCGAACGTTGCTCTAACCTACGGAAACCACGCTGCCCATCGCCCCTTGGTTCACCAACGTGTTTATCGTACCGCCTATATATACCTCCAGCAATGATCAACAAGAGGGCGTCGACGAAACAACAGAAGGTGCGAGACCATCATCCCTCAACCACAAAACTCGAGTGATCGATCAATTCCCAACTTATATACCTTTTTCACCAACCATATTTCTCATCGTCTAAATAAAACTCATTGCTATACTTTCGCCCTTCAGTCTGCATAGATCAACTCGACTTTGTAGGTCCACACACTTTACTGGACCCATTTAATCTCTTGACAAAAGAAAAAAAATTCGTTCGATCTCGAAATTCAAACATGAAGAATCAAAATTCAACATTTTCTCTTTCCATTCACCAGAGTCCGAAATCTCCCATTAAAACTCTTCACTTCTAACCCTGGGATTCCCTCCGAAACATTGCCGAGGAATTTTTATTGCAATCTGCAAGAAAAATCCAACGTCAGCCAATTTATTTTTTTCGCCTCTTTCGACATCGATTTAAAAAAAAGAAATTATTTCTCGTACATTAAATTGAAATAATATAATAAAATAAATAGACTAATATAGAATGATGTAACAAAAATAATATGATAAATAAATTCTGGTGACATTTATTTATTGTTATATAGATAATGTATAAATAAATAAATCATTAATTGAAATTCATTTATTTATAAATAAATAAATAAATAGTAAAAATAAACAATTTAAATGAATAAAGAAATAGATGAATTTCTTGATATTTATTTATTGTTCCGTATGGTATCACGCAACAATGTTGCCATGTTAAATAATGTTCGAAATTATTAAAATTTGATAAAACTCGGTGAGTATACTGTTTAGTATTGAATATGAATATACAAATTTAAAAAAAAAAAATTTCTACATAATTTCCAAGTTGTAAACTTAAATTATTCGACAACTATGGAGACGAAAAATATTTAAAAAAATTGTGTCATCGTATTTAATGCTAAAGAATATTATTACCAAATTTTATTAAATTCTTATCATATTGTAATACGAAGCCAAGCTCCTTAATAGCGAAAAAAAAATTTCTTCTTTTTTCTACATGAAGGGTGAAGGATGTATCGAACTTGGTAATTGCATTGACAAGCCAGAATACGATGACAATGAGAGTAACGTACAATACGGAACAGGAGGTTATGAAAAATTTGTGAAAAATAAAAAAATTGGTGTCAGCGAGACGTTGGCGTTTCTCGTCCCCCGAGGCTTTTGCCAATCTCGTTGTGCACCGTTGAGGGAGAGCTTATACAGTGATGATACGAGTGTGGGTGACGGTGTTGATGCTGATGGGCGATGCCTAGTTGTTTCACGGGCAAGTAGCCGATGGAGTGGATGGATCACTTGGCTATTGTGTGGACGAGTCAGATGGCCTCCAGCGAGAGTAAATGATTGTTGTTCTTCAATATACCTATGTACAGGGTGTCCTCCCACGAAGCTGGCAATCTCCAGGATTCAAAATATTTTATACTTTCCTTATAATTTTACCCTAAAATCTAAAATCTTCTCATTTATTTCAGAAACAAGAAAAAAAAAACGTTTCAATTTATTCAATCGATTCGAATTAAGTTTAAATTAATTTTTCGAAATTTTATTAAAATTTCATTAAAAAAACCAATTTAAATTTTATTAAAAAAAATTTATTTGAATTTAATTCAATTTAATTAAAATTAAAATGTAATTTAATTAAAATTAAAATTTATTTTAATTCAATTTAAATTAAAATTAAATGTAATTCAATTAATAAAGGAATTGATTCAATTTAATTCAAAAAAAATCAATTAAGTATAATTTCGAAAAATTAAATCAAATTGATATCGATTTATAAATTCGTTTCCTCAAGGATCTCAGTCCTCGATGATATGTCCATAAAATTATTTTCCTCCATTCCTGAAATATGAATCGAAAAATGTCCAAAAATCCAAAAACATCGTTTACTTTTTTTCACAAGAAAAAAAAATCTCAGAAATCATATTTACCATGGGATTTTGAGTTGTAATTGTAAAAACGTTGCACGATATTTTTGAAAATTTATTCACGAGATTTCGAGCTTACAAAAATTATTGGAACACCCTGTAGATATGCGATGTACGTATATCTGCAAATGTACATCTTCGACGAGCGAGCTACTCCTATCATATGCAAGTGAATAGGTACGTGAAGGGTGCCGGCGGGTCTTTGTGTTGTTGAAAATAACCGAAGGGCCTATCGAGAGCCCTCGCTGCTCTGCATGTCTACGAATACAAGGTTGGGAACTTTTTTTTTAACTCTATCCAGTTTTTCACAGTGGAACTTCATAAACGAATGTTTTCAGATGAAATCGGAGAATTTTCAAACGCGGCGAATAACGGTACTGAATTTCCCTAGGGATTGACTTGGAAAATGCAGTTAAACAATCATTGAGACATTTTGAAATCGTCAAACGCGAACATCCCTGAAGCCTCAATATTTTTCTTGAATTATCTTCACATTCAATAAGCTCCATAGGTTAACGTGCGTTTTTAGAGCGGCGCGAGACACGCACACCTAGAAATGTATTGAAAAGTAATAAAAGAGTGTATTTACCAAAAATTTCTTTGAATTCAATACTTATTTGTTGAATCCCAAGGAATATTTCCCCTTTCCAAATAACGACGTTTATTTTCGATAGATACGAAATTTATTCGAATAAATATTTCGTTCAAACTAAATTACATATTTATATTTATTGTTATTCAATTGCTATATTTAAAAAAAAAATAAAACAGAAGATTTCTATATTAAATGAATCAAATTATTTGGAACGAATCAAGTTTCTATTTATTTTGAATAATTAAGAAGATTTGCATATTAAATAAATGAAATCATTTGGAACGAATAAAATTTCTATTTATTTTGAATAATTCAGAAAATTTGTATATTAAATAAATCAAATAATTGGAACAAATAAATTTCTATCAGATTAGTATTTAAATGAATAAATCACTTTCACTTAAATAAATTTTATCGATATTTGAAAAATCTTTTGTCACGTTTCCAAATACTCACCAAAGACTCATTTTTCAACGTGTCTATGGAGAGGTTGAAAAAAAAAGGAAACACCAATTGAAAATGATGTAAAAATTGCTGAAAGGTAATGCGATAGTCGACGAACCCTTTGTCCTGATTGTTCATTGGGAAGGTTGTTTATAAACGAAGAAGCTTGCACGTCTATTTCGCTAATAGGATCTCCCATTAAAATGGGGCAGCCCATATACGTTTGTTCAAGTTTTTTCCACTGATTCTCTCGAATACAAGGAGCCAGGATTCACTTACATTCGATCGGTTTATGCAGCGAGATATATCTGTATATATTGAGGAGCATATAGTTGTGATGTTTGCCTCGTGCTCATTTCCCATCTCCCTCGCAAACTCACAAGCCCTCGCCACTGACTATTATCGGTAATTAGAAGGACCCTCGTAGCCACGCGACCATTTGCACTCGCGAGGATCGGGAGCGTCCGGTTTTATCCACGTTATACTGTTACACCACCTTTGTATAATACTGACGTTAGGCCTGCCCGGGATACATGTTATTCCTCCACACAAATGAAACGAAATCCACCAGTGTGCGTTGACGCACGCGACATCGTGTAGCTTAATCCGAGCTTGACATAATTGTACTCCCGTAAACCGAGAACTTCGTATTCACGAGCTCCTTTTTCTCGCTCCATTTCCCTCTCTCTCTCTTTCTCTTTTTCCGCCTCTCTCATTCCCGTCCCCCTTTCTCGTTTCTACCCCACTATTCTTTTCTTCGTTTCGGTTAACTTTTGTTCACCAGTCTCGTCGATTCTCGAAGACCCACAACTTTAAGTATTATACCCATCCGATATATTATCATTATAGGGCTGATCATAAATTCGAAACTTCTCAAAAGTTTATATTCAACCACCCGCGCTATGACGACCAACGTGTAAAAAGGAACTGTCCTCCTTTTCGGCCCCTATTTCAAAGCCAATTTATCCTTCGACATTTTTTCTTTATCATTATGAAACTTCGGTGAATATTAATTTGAGTTGTACACCTTCATTTTTTCCTGGATCATTGCTCTCACTAGAAAATTATACTATTTATGTTTTTACCTTTTTTAAGGTTTTTTTTTCGAACAAAAAATTTAATATTCGGTTTCGAATGGCAAATGCCATTGTAATGTGAATTGAGCTTCTTATTAGTCGGACTAAATTTTTCAAGGAGCTTGGCTACATACGACGATATGATAAGAATTTAATAATATTTAGTGATTATATTTTTTAGCACCGAATACGATGACACAATTTTTTTTCTATTTTTCGTCTTAAGTGTTCTCGAATTATTTGAGTTTGCAATGTTCTCAAAATATCCCTCTACATACATCTGAGTCATATGCTTATGCATGTAAACTCTAGTGTTCAGTTACTCGAAAACTATGAAGAAGAAAAATCTTTTAAAATTTGTATAATATTCGTATTTAATACTAAAGAGTATGCTCGTCGAATTTCATCAAATTCTAATCGATCTAATGGGGAGAATAAAAAATTTTTGTCTTAATTTTCGTTTTTCTTTTCGATCAAGTAACGTCATGGCAAAATGTAAAGCAGGAAAATAGAGTTGGTGCAAAAGAGTTGAAACTTTTGATGATGCGGGATCCAGTGTGGTTAGGGAATTTTTGCTCGAGGGTATATAAATAATAAAAAGAGAAAAAAGCCATTGGCTCGTTGTTTGTTTGGCTTGTTTTTATTCGCTCCTGTTTTATGTGGAATATTCCCTGCTCGTTCGTTCAACATGTAAACGTTGCATGGCTTTCGAAGTAAAAAGAATCGAAATCCGAGACTATGAGTTACAGTCGATAAAGCTATTAGCATTTAGACGAGCTGTCGTCGCTGCTACTTTTCGCCAAGGTTGCCTCATCCCTGTGCTCTCTTTCCTCTGCTTCCCTCCCATACACACTTTCTTTCTCCTCTTTCATCCCTCGTTTCACCATTTCACGAGCAACTCTTCATCCCCTGTACGCGAGAGGATTTTATCCCTCTCGCCCTCTCAGCTTTCCTCTCCTTTTCTCCCTCTTTCCTCCTCCCTTCCTCCCTTCATCTCTCCCACATTCTTCAGATCTCTTTCCATCAGGACTGCCGCCTCCACCGATTCTCGCCCCGGCCTACCAATGGTCCACCAATCCCCACCAGGGACCTGCCAACATATACAGTCTTTCGCTGTCTCTTTAACCCTCTCCTGCGAACGCGACGAGCTCTTTCCCTCTGAAATGCATACCGATGTATCTCCATCCCGTGGATACAACGTCCCACCCATACTCTCGCCTCAACTACACGTCTATGGGATTTTCCGTATCAACTCATCTCAATCGCACATCCATCTAAACTAAAATTTAATTACAATAATTAAAAACTAAAATGACCTCAATATTCCAGAAGTTATGAACTTTACTCATCAACTTTTCAACTCCCAACATTCCTGCATCGAGCTAATCCATCTCTGAGCTGTGAAAAGAAAATATCTCGCCCCTTCCACCTGAAAGTGTCGTCTTTTCCAAAATGCAGTCTCGAAACCGAGTCCTTCAGGTCCGAAAACCAAAGTCACACTGTAAAAACAGTTTGAAACATTAATTAACTGTTAAAAAATTCGTTAAAAGTCTAAAAATATCTTTTTCATCAGGATCAAATTTCATAGGCATAGCATTTCCTTGAACATAATGATTTGTTCGATCGTTTTTATTTCCCTTAACACAGTAGATGTTTATGGTCATAAAATTCATTTGCTAACAAGAAAGGTTACGTTTTATCGAATGTTTATTTCCGACAATCGCGAGAGGCTCAAATAAATGATTAATCAACTGTTTAAAAACATTTATCTTGCCCTTACATTTGTTGGCATTTAACAAATCCTGGTACATATAAATAAATCGTTTTCTCAGTGAAAGTTAAAAAAATAAATTTTTTCAATAAAATTATTTAAAAAAAATTATTAAACATCGTTTTTTGGAGCGTTAACGTGAGCCTTTGATAAAAAAAAGTTGATAAAAAGATCTATTTCGTTGACGTTCACGGAAGTTTCGTAAAAAAAAATTCCATGAAATAGCCCGTACACAGACAACACCACAGATCTTTGTCTTTATCTCACGTGGTCCATTCCCATTGGTCCATCTGAGCATCCATGTCTTCTAAATCTTCCTATTTTTACCTCCGATCCTCGTTCTCTTACTCACTTTTTTTTTCTCTCACTTTCATCGTTTCATATACGTTTGTGCGTCTGGATAGTGCGGACAGATTCTTCGACGCTATTTTTCTTGTCATCTTGTGCACGACGTCTCATCTCCTTTTCGTGTTTTTTTCTCGTCGGCTCGTCTAGCTCGAAAAGACTGCGTTTTCCATTTTTCATAAAATCGGCAAAGTCGTTCCGGATAATCGTAAAACCGCCTGAGCCGGTCGGTGGAAAAATTGAGAAAAATGTCACGAGGTTATCAAATATTTGGAGCATCATACATCGCGCGGTGTCTGTTTGGCTTGACCATTCCGTCCTCGAGGCTGTCGTTAATAACGCCGTTGATGCGGCTCGACGAATCCCCCAGATTCGCGACTTTTACACACGTCCATTCAACCGGAGTCAACCAAAGAGCACAATCGCATGAAGAGCCTCTGCCCGTGTTTATTTACGAAATCCAAATTTCGTTCGGATGCACGATTCTGTTGTATTATTCAGTGAGAATTAGAATATTATTCATGAATACACATGCACAGCGTGCTTATCGAGTTTCCCTGCCGTGCAACTCCCGGACGGATCTCCCGAAAGGTAGACACTTCTTTTCGTAACCGATTCCGAAAAAAATTCGCTCCAAAACATCGGCCAAACTTTCGAGTCCGTGAATTACGACGATCGAAAAGGAAATCCTCATTGAGCAGGGGATTTTTTAATGACTAGTCACACACGTTTACGTACGAGGAACTTTTGAGCTCTGGACCAGACGCCCTGCTCCGGATATTTCAGAATCTCAGACCTCCGTTGATATGGGAGGATTCGCGATCGAGGGATAAAACTCTCTGATTGAGGGACACGCTTCGGGGGAAAAGAAAATCGCAAAAATACACATTTATTCCGAGTAGTTCAGACAGAATTTTTTTTTCTTAATTTCAATGTTCGAGAATGATTGAGAAGTAATTGGTAATTGATCAAGAAGGTTGTTCTTTATGGGATTATCGCAAAATATTGCGACGTCATGGTCTCATAGAATAAGTTTTGTCTCCGAAGAAACAGAGAGTATGGAGAGAAATTTTTTGAATTGCATTGAAACTGGAATTTTGTCAACAATCGTTGATATTTTGTTGAAAACGGTGAACAAAATATTTTTTTCATAATTTCAAAATGCGAAATTTACGATTGTGATGACAAAAATGTATTATCCGAAGACACTTTCTTCAATATTTCGCGATGCAACGACGAAATTTTTGTGATTTTTCAAAAGAAAACTTTTAGTCGAACGTATTCAACAAAATATCCATTTTTTCCAACAAAATTTCCTTCTCAGTGTGCGAATGTGTGCAGGATGATAGAAAATTTAAACAAAGATTGAAAATTGTTTATTTCAAGTTACAAAACGGTGTGATGCCTTCGATTCCAACGGGCATCAGCACACCACCCGACAGTCGCACGGTCGGTTAGTGAATAAAAACTAAAAATTGCTCGTTGTTTTCCTCTCATCGGAGAATATTCCTAAATTTGTATTTTATTTACATTTTTATTTGTTTTTTTTTTTCAAAAAATGAGGATTTGGTGTTCACGAATCTCCCTCGCCCTCGCGCGAAGACAAGAACGCCTGAACGCTCGACTGCACGAAGCAAAAATGTAGTTGATGTGAACGATGTCTATTACAGAGACATTTCATTGCCGGAAGATAGCGCACCGAGAGTTTTCTGGTGGCCCTTGCCCGTTGCCTTGGTAACCTCGGGACTGCGCATCGCTTCGGATCGAGTTGCTCGGTTTCCATCGTCGGAGGTTCCTGGTTGGTCGTGTCCTTGTCTCGCACGGTAGATGAGTATTTCTCTCTCGGACGCATGCATAAGGTACAAGTAGAGAAGACAAGATACAGGCCGACGGATACGTGGGGAATACGTCGAGGTATACGCGCGATCACAGTTTGCCGATGCTCTGATAGGGGGCACGCACGTAAAGCGTACGTGGTCGCAGGAGTGGCGCCAGGCGTTGTGTGGCGAGGCTGCAAACGAGTAAACGAGACTGCTCCGGAGGAAGAAGACACAGGGAGGGGCACACCATCAAGTACAAACTCGGAATCTCTCGTACTCTGTTATTCCTCTCGATCCATGCGTACGTGTACGTTTGCCTCGCTGGCGTGTTCCCACACACTAGCAAATGCGAAACAACCCTCCGCAATAGCTGGGGCGCCGCCTACACCCAACCCTAATGGCCCTATCTCACCCTCATCTCGTTTCTCTCTCTCTCTCTCTTTCTCTCCCCCCCCCCCCCCTCCCCCTCTCTCGATGCCAACTTTCCCCTGGCCGCACACGTCGCGAAGCTTGGTAGGAAAATCAGTGGCGGCAGCCACCAACCTACTGCTCTTTCTTTTTCCACTCCTCCTCGCTTATTTGCTCTCTCACCAACTCGTTTACTCACTCTCCGCACATTTTGCTACACTTCTACACTCTTTCAACGCTTCAACCACGCGCTCCCGCCCATACACCCACTCCTCATTTTCTATCGCAGTTCATTTCACCCGTCGCTCTTTCCTTTACGACTTACCGATCTCGAGCCTTCGACTAGAACAGGCAAAAAATATAGTCCACGTTACTATCTCCGTGTCTCTCTCTCCCTCGCTTCCTCTCTCGTACTCTGTCACTATTTTACTGACTTTTCTCAACGTGTACGTACTCACGGGGGATTCCATGCGAAATCGAATGATTTTTGGGTTTTACTAATTTTATTAAATTCCAATACGTTTTTATGAACTTCCGACTGTGCTTTAGGAATTCACTGGAGAATCCTCTTTCACTTCGATCCTCCCAGAAATCCTGATTTATTTTTTACACTCCCAGGGAAAAGAAAATTTTTGAAAAATAACTCAATTTTAGTCATTCCAGCGCGAAATCTTGAAGAAAGTTTCTTCGAAAGTAAGTTTGTGTCCTACCAGTCGTAAATTTTGCTGAAAGTTTCGTTGAAAATGAAAAATATTGGCAAATTAACGGAAATTTTGAAATTATCAAAAAATATTTAGTTCACGGTTTTCAACAAAATATCGACGTTTTTTGACTAAATTTCATTTTCAGTGCAGTTAGACTCGTGGAGTGGGAAGTGGAATTGGACGTTTCCATTGAAAATCTTCCCTGTGGCTCCCTGGTGTTAGAGAAACGTCCAGAAAATATCACTGAGTCGAATTCATGGTGTTTTTTAATTTTTTTAAATTTTTTTTATAGTTTCCATTCGATTTTCTACTAAGTGAAGGTTGGGGAAATCTTGAGAACAAAGTCTCAGGAACCCATAACAAGTCTGAGCGATTTGTGGATGAGTTACAATTTTTTGACGCCATTGGGGGTTGCCAAAGTAATAGAGTTGATGAATCCAACCAAGCACTAAGTTGGAAGAGGGAGAAAAGGGGAAAGGGAAGGTGGAAAGTTGGCCTCCCATTCCACCTTTGTGTCTCGTCGCCTGCTGTTTGTTTATTTGATGCCTTTTCACTCTCTATTAGGCTCTCCGGAGTTTGGCTCATCCCTTCCCTCGTGCCCAACAACTACAGTCGTTCAACCCCATGGCTTTCCCGTTCCTCGGGCTCGCGCTCACTTCTACATTTTCTGATTAGCCGGATGTCGCGCCTGACTCAGAACCGTACACGCACTTGCTGTCCACGAAAATTCTCGCCACGTTTTCCTCGTCCGCTCTTTCTTACACAATATATTTATACACTTACAGCAGGCTGCAAAGTTTCAACTCGCAATCTTTTTTATTTAACGAACGTTCCACTTCCGTCCATTCCTCACCCCGACGAATACATTTCCGTGAATCCAAGTCAAGCTAAACTAACGAAAGAAGAAACAAATTTTTCATTCAAATTTTTTCACCCTATTAAAGGAGCTGGCTACACACGACAATTTATTACAATTCTATGAAATTTGGTGGGTATGCTCTTTAGTATTACATAAATATACAAATTTATATTTAATATCAATATAAATATAAATTTAATGTAAATGTAAATTCATTATTATTATTATTATTTGTTTTATTTTATTTGTTAATATGAAGATAAAGTTAATAAAAATGTTATTCAATAAATTATATTATATAAATTTGATCAAATTTATAATAAATATGCATATAAATATACGAATTTATATTTAATTTATATATTTATATCTTTAGCATATTGTAAGCTCAAAATATTCGACAACAACGAAGGCAAACAATAGAAGAAAATTGTGTCATCGTATTTGCTGCTAATGAATGTTATCACAAAGTTTTATTGAATTCTTATCATATTGCCATATGTAGCGAAGAGGAATGTATCGAGAAAAGTCTTGGGCAGTAATGATCCACAAAAGGTTAAAAACGTTTTATGGAGAAATATTTGAGAATTAATTTACCGCAGTGAATGCTGGAACGATGTGAATCAGGGGCGTTTGCTCATGATTCTTGGATTGAAGCTTATCTTGATCGTGACTCTTTTAAGGGATTGCTCAAAGTAACGACGATCTGTCACAACAGTGACGAACCCTTTTCAAACGTCTTTTCCACTGCTTGGCTCATGGTGGCGGTTCTGCTGGTTTGACAATGAGACTAGACTATACATTACTTATAGAGATGGGTAAGTATGGGATTACATGCAAGAGCAAACGCTTTGGAGTTTCCAACAGCATAAATAACAAGCATCGTAAAGCAGGATTCCCGATACGCTTACCAAGCCATCGTTCATCCAATTAAATTTTCAGATTCTACTAAAATTCCAGCCTCTGATTATCATTGATTAACCCTTCCAGCCCAATAGTAAGTCTTGCCTTGCCCCACTTTTTTTTTACAGTTTATCGACTATTCGATGAATATTTCTTGACGAAATATTTCGCTTTTTGGGTCTGACTAATTGGTCAAGTTTTATAAATGTGGATCTCTGTGGGATTCCGCCTGAACAGGGAAATCAGGAAGGGGGGGAGGGGGGAGTAATAGGTTCGTAGAAGGCCAGAGGGATACTAATAAATAAATAAATGAATAAAATAAAAAATAATTATAATAATAAAAATAATAAAAAATTTCTTATGAATGCAATTTGAGATTTTTTTCATTTCCAATTATTTTCGAAGTTTCGGTAACGAGTCCATGTGAAAAGAACACTATTAACAGTGATTAATATCCAACTGAAAAAGCAAGTCGAATTTTCATGTGCTGTCGGTTATTTCTCTATCAAAATAATGAGCAGCGATGTTTTTCATTTTCAAAAACGAAATCGTTGGACAACTGGTCGTGTTATTAACACATTCATTGTCGACTGGCCTACCCAGTCACTTCACCAACGATCAAGAATATAATTTCCCGTATTTTTTTAAAAGCACAAAAAATCGGAATTAAGAATTAAAATTCAAAATTCAAAATAAAAATTAAAATGGGAATTAAAAGATGAAATCAGAATTAAAAATTAAAATAAATATTAGAAATAGGAATAAAAATTAAAAATCCAATTAAGACTTCAAAAATAATGCAATTCTCCATGATTTTTTTTTAATATTCGGAATCGACTCATAGTTTGCACAAAAAAAATCTTTTTTTCTTGTTCGGCGAAGATTTCGTTCGTTATAATTTTCGTGACTTTTTTATTTCAATGAAATGGATCATTTGTTTGGATAAATTGAAACTCGTACAATCGATCGCTCTGGAAATCGCGTCAAATGGTCCGGATGCCGAATAAACATAAAGTGAATGACGGAAATAGCGATAAACAAATATTGATCCGAAATAAGCGAGCTGCATGACGAACAGGAGACAAAAACATGGGGATATTTACTTTCTTATTATTCGGTCGACAAGTGCGACGTTTGTAAGGCGAATCGGTTTTGATAAAGCGCAGGAGCTTGAGGATAACTGTGTTTTTTTAATTGGAGCGCAATCAAGATTCCAAACCCTTCCTGGGCTATGTTAATTCCTGGTAATGGTGCTGGTGGTGAAAGAAGTGAGGGAGAGAAAAATAAGGGTAAGTCAGAGAAAAAGCGAGAGAGTGAGGAAGGGAGGGAGAGGGAATAAGGAATGGCTGGAGAGTCTCAGAGCATTAATTACCCACTCCGGGCGTCTTTTATGCTTGTGAGCTAAACGGAGAACGACAGAGGTCGTTAACTCGTGCGAGATCGAATTTTTTGTCTCTCTCAAACTTTTTCTATTTGTGATTGCGCTCACAGCTTTTGCCAACTTGTTCCACCTCTTATTAAACTCACACATATAGATATTGAAAAGACAACGAAGAGTATAACTGTATCTATGAATTATATACATTTCCTTTTGGTAGAGAAAGAGAGCCGGGAGGCAAAATCAGGGATGTTATAGCCAGGATGCTTTATATCCTTTATGCCGAGGCTGCGAGCCACAACGTTCTTTGGAATGAGCGAAGAAGAACATCCCAGCGACAAACTCAGACAGCTCCTTTTAATTCGCGCTTAGTCTCAACGGCGCCGAGTAATTAGTCGTGCACTACGTTCAGCTTATATTATGTAAGGCACTAAAGCCGGCAACTGCTTATCTCTCCCTCTCGCTTTCTCATCCTCTTTGTTAACCTTTTCTTCTTTCTTCCTTGCGGCGCGTGCTCGATCTCGTCCGGCTCTATGTATCAGTCACTTTTACATAAAAGGGTCACGTGTGCTTAGGGACACTGAACAATGTTACGCCCTTCTCACTCCAAGCAATCAATACACCAACATCTTTCTATATATATATATGGATCCACGTTTTCTGTACCTTCTCATCCTTCCCTACCTCTCTCTCTTTCGCTTTCTTCGGCCATTTCTCATCTCCCCTGCCTTCCTGTTTCTTGTATCCTCCGTACTCTTCTTCATCAACGTGTCATACTTGCTTTTTTTTCTCTCTCTCTCTTTCTCCTTCTTTCTTCTCGTGGAGAGTCTGTTGTCTACTCTCAACGGGGTGCCATAGCGGTGTACTGTCGTTAATCGTTTGTTGTCTAAGCAGGGCCCGTTGCAATCCGTAACCGTCGCGTTTAGCCTCATCCTCTTGTCCGAGTGTATTACACCTATTATACCTGCGTCTCTGACGCCACATCATGGTCCCTCTTTTTCTTGTTCTTTTCTCGTAAATATATGTTTTTATTGGAGCTCGTACTTTGTAGGGAGACACAATGCTGAGCTTAACGCGAGAAAGCGATCGGAAAATATATCGATGAGGGCGTTAGCAGTTTCCAAACAAACTCTCTGCGAACAAATCCATTTTTACTTTTTTCTCAACACCACCATCGATGTGCGGTTTCCTATGGGACATTTTGGGGCATGGGGATTCTTATTCTTTCGAATTTTCCATCGATAACCGATAAATAACAATAAATTATTGTCAAATTTATTTGGTCGACTATAACGATCGGTTTTCTTCTGAGAAAAAAAACTCTCGCCCCTTACAATTTGTTGATTTTTCTCAAAATAATTTTTTTCATCTTCTCCGCTGAAAAGTGCGAAAAAAAAAATTGAAATCAATGTTCGAGGCATCGCGATGAGGATCGCGCACCAAGTTCACAGCATTTCTCATGTTTCACCGACGTCCACGATGTACCGAGAGACGATTATTCCCACGAAGGTCCTCACGCCGATCGAGCATGCGTTTCCATTCGCCGGGCATGGGAAAAAATCGATGGAAAGTTGGAGGGAGAGGAGGAGAAATGATTTCGGTCGATTGAGGTCGATTCCGTGGTTGTTTTTTGGTCAAAGAAGCAAACATGCGTGGATGAAGATTTGAGAGGGGATGGTATGGCTCGAAACGTATAAAAAGTGTCGATATCCACAGGCAACGACGATTCTCGAGATCAAAACTCGAAATTTGATGAGAATCCCCATGGATCTCCGTGCCTGTGCGTGAGATCATTATTGTTGCATACTATTTATGTGCTTTTTTTCTCCGACAAGGACCAAGCAACATCGGAAGGATGAGAATGGAGGTTTCGCGTGCACAAAGTTCGCGCGCGACCGAACAGAGAGCCGCGGTCTCTGTTAAATGAAGAAAATATAATGGAGACCCCCCGCGGTAGCTTTACCTGCATCATCGACTAATCATCTCGGATAATAGCGAACAATGAGACGACGAAGAGTCCGTTGAAAAGTGAAAATGCTTGTATACATGTGGCCATACACACGTAAATGAACGATCGACGCGGATCTACATTTTCTCCTCCAACTGGCTCGCTAGAGAGAGAGAGAGAGAGGGAGGACGATAATCCTCTTAGGCACCGGGCACAAAGTAGCGCAGCAGTCGCATCCACTCGTCCGTGCATACGCAGACTTGGTATTCACGTACATGCCTTATGGGTATAGCCATAATAGTGCACAGCCCAGTATTACGTGTTGGCGTGTTTCGTCTCGGGCACACACTACGAAGAATGAGAATCGGGCTCGCGGTGCATTCAGGGCCAGAAAAAAGGACGAGAGCTCGATGAAAACACGCGAGCCTCTTGAAATGAAGTGAGAAAAGGAATAAAGTGTATGTGTTGTGGGAGGAAGAAGGAAGGAGAAGCGAAATCCACGGCGGCGGAAAAGCGAAGCCACTCTGGAAAAACGATCGCGCTCCCGCGGTGCAATCTGAAGACTGCTGGTGGAGTGCGCAGGCACAAAATAGCGATCTGTCGACCGCGTCTTCTCGCTCTCGCTACATCGCTCGTCTCCATTATTGTAAACACCCCGGCGCCGCCTCCATCTTTATCCGCACACGCACATTTATTCCGCAGAGTGTTATCCATCGAGCGAGACGCTAAAATCTCTTAAGCGGCTGCCAAAGTGACCCAAATCTCTCGACGATCTCATGCACTATGAAGAGACTCTATGCATTGTTCGACAAAAGTTCTAGAAACTTAACGAATTAGCTTTCATCCGGGCACCACCCTCGAAGAATACCCCCGGCCAAATAATGTCCGACGCGAAAGTCTCGCTGTGAGTATTTAGTTCAATAAACTTGGTCCATTCGGTGCGGCAACGACGGACAGCGTCTATCGATGCCGGAAGAAAACTTGCGGCGAGATTAAAAGCTCCGGAGCATGAAATCGGGTGATCCATTAGTTAATCCGACTATGCAGTACGGCCACCGCAAGACTTTTCCAATGGGAAAGCAACGCGTGTGCAAAATGAAAGAGAATACCGAACGATCCAGCGAATTTATCAAAATTAAGCCTCTCATTCTTATCGATGAAGATGGATATGGGTTGGCAGTCTCCCAAGTTATTTCCCATCGCTGATTAACTTTATTTGCATGAGCAGGAACCATTCAGCCACACGCGGAATGGTTAAAAAAAAATTCAACAAAATGGCAATTGGTTTGTGAGGCTGCGATGATTTTGGGAAAAGCGAAAATGCGTGGATCCTCGTTCCATTATTTCGAATCTCCGGCTCGAAATTGCCTTCCTGCGATATTTGCGCTCCACGAAATGTTAAGTTGGATACAATGAAATAAATGATTTTAAACACTCAATGCGAATCATTCATTTCGATCTTCTTGATTTTGTCTGAGATAAACATTTGTTAATAATTATTAAATGAATAATGATCTTTCTTGATAGCAAATGAATTTTATGACCACAAAGATCTGCTGAATTAAGGGAAATAAAAACGATCGAACAAATCATTATTTTCAAGGAAATGCCATGCCTATGAATTTCGATTGTGATAACAAAGATATTTTTTGACCATTAACAAATTTTACAACAGTTAATGAATGTTTGAGTCAAAGTACCGACTAAAAATATTTCTTTATAATAAATAAACTGTTTTCTAAGTGCATAGAATTCTCTGAGTCTCGAGGACCAAACGATATTCCGTTTTGTCCGTGTCGCAAGAAATATAAAAACGTCTTCGAGTCCCGACACGAGTAATTTTTCTCGTCGCATCGTCTCGGGGATTGAAACTGGGAAGAGATCGGTGCACGAAAGTAAAGTCCCAGGAGATGAAAAATTCAGAGCCGAAAGATTGAATTTCGTGAGGTAATACGGGTACGTCGAAAAATTCGTAAGATAAATATAAAAGGAGAGGATAAAAGAAAAAATAGGGGAAATGGTTATAATAAAACTTATAAAGCTTTTAAATTGGCCCCGGAGGAGTATCGCGGATAGGAGAATAAGGCGAGATATACTTTCGGCCATCTTTTTTCATTCCCCTGAAATACATCACCCACCGCAGCGATGTATGCTATCTATATAAATAAATATCCATACATATATATATATGGGGGGTATATATAAAAATGTACAGAGGGTTAGATGGGGTGTGAAGCTGAGCAAACGAGTCTCGTTTCATCCCGCCCAGTTTTCTTTGCGTATATCCCTTACAGTTATATATAAATAGCTTATTATATGAGAAGAGGTTTGTGAGCGAGTAAAGGTGGCGGGGGGAGGGGGAGGGGGTTAAAATCGCGGTAAGAAAAACATCATCGTTGTACCGGGAGTGAAATTCCCTCGCGCATTTGCCGCGCAGCCATGAGTGCGCGTCGACCAGGATTCTCTCTCTCTCTCGTCCCGCACGTCCGCTCAATTCTCGCACGCGCAAACGTCTACTTAGACCCAAAAGCCACCCTTTGGAGGCAACAAAGCTCTTGGGCGGCATGAGCCATATCTATAGCGATTGCTCGATGATCTTTCCGGCTCGCTCTAACTCAACATTCGTCTCACTTTCTCACACGCCAGGCCGCCTCTGTACACATACGAGGATGCAAGGCTCTGTGTTGGGAGCGGATGTTGTTCAGGGGGTGGTAAGTACGTTGGCTGGAATTCGAAGCGACTGTAACTTTCATGAGCCTCCTCTCTCTCTCTCTCTCTCTCTCTCTCTCTCTGGTTCTTGGCAACGATGCGATACGCGTATATGAATAAATGCATATGCGCCGTCGAATCACACCTTTAGAGCCTTTAGCGTGTGTCGACCGCGCGCGGTAGCCTGCGGAGAAAAGAGAAACCGGTAGATTAGGTCGGTATATCGGGCGATGGTTTGCGCATATCTATATAAATATATTATTTGTATGGAAATGCCTACGAGGAGTGGGTTGGGGTCCGAAGAGCAAGAGAGACGAAGGAATGGGCGTCTGTGTACACGAGACGCGGTGGTATCACAAATTAGGAAGGGTGAAAGGTAAGAGAAGGGTGCAGGCTGGTTTGCGAGGTGTACAGGATAGGAAGAGGCCGGTATAGGAACAGAGTGTCAGAAGGAGAAACGTAGCCGGATCGTAATAGCTTGGCAAGTTAAGCAGCAAGACTGGGAAAGAAGGTAAACGAAATAGAGAGGGATGGAAAGGGAGGGAGAGAGAGAGAGAGACGCGCTGGCGCGATAGGTGAACGATATTTGTCCAAGAGGAAGGGAAATGGCCGGATCGTTCGGGGAAACTACAGAGATAAACGTGTGTATAGATCGCGGTGGTGGTGTGTCGACACATCGAGATAGAGAGAGTGAGAGAGAGAGAGAGCGAGAGAGAGCGCGGTGTGTGTTGTGCGGTGGAAAACAGGGGTGAGAAGGCGGGGGCTCTGTAACGAGAGGGAAAGAGCAGGGAGAAAGAAGAGAATCGGCCCGACGAGGGGTAACGACGGAGAGGTGGGTGGCTAGAGCTATAAAGGCTAATTGGTTAAAAGCTCACCGCCGCTCTCGCTGCAGGCTTAAATCAAGATCTTGGAGTGTTATAATGGATAAGTAACACGGTGTGGCACGGGGCCTAGAGGGCGAAACCTGCTTCGCTCTCTCGCTTTCACTAAAAACCATGCAGCACTCGTAAGTAGAATCACCGCCGGCGATAGCATTGGTAGATACATTTTCGAGTGGGAGAGCGAGACCGAGACCGAGAGAGAGAGAGAGAGAGAGAGAGAGAGAGAGAGAGAGAGAGAGAGAGAGAGAGAGAGAGAGAAAGGCGAAAGAGGAGAAGCAGAGAGCGAGGGTGAAAACAGGAGCCGATGGAGGCCGCAGCCACAGTCGTATATTGTTTGAATTAAGGTACCGCGGCGGTACGCTATTGGCCAGAACTGAAAGCTACCCCTGAACCGCTCGGGACGTTCCACAGGCGATCGATCGGCGACTCCACCCTATGAGAAATCGAGAGAGCCATCCCCTTCGGAGCTGGAACTCCGCCTCCTGTTGATACTAGCCTCCAGAAGCGGCAACAGCTTGGTCGTACTTATACAAACTCAACAGCCAGACCACACCACATCGTCATAACGGAACACGGATGAAAAGCATCATCGTGCTTGTATCCTCTCGCTTCATCTCGCCCTTGTACCAGCCCAGACACACGTACACGAGCTTACATTCTCGTCAGAGAGCTCTCGCACTTGGCCCCTACAACGTTTCTCCTCTCGCTCGTTCTCACCCTCTTCTCGAGCTATGATTTTTCCCTCTCCGCTGCTACATCGTACGTCTCCTTGTAACCACGCTGCTCCGAATAACCCACCCACTCTTATCTCTCTCTCTCTCTCCCTCTCCCTCTCACACTCACACATAGGGGAGTTGCGGGCAAAGCGGAACACCCGGGCAAAGCGGAACACCCCCCGCAAAAATGTGAATTTTTTTTTTCACTGCCAATCTCAAAAATTCTGATCGTCCGGCTTTAAAAATTGAGAGACAACCAACTTTTGGAGTAAAAAAAAAAAAAAATCGATAAAATGAAAAATTAGAATTCGGCTGAAATTTGTATCTCAAATGGTGATTTTGATCGACAAAGCTTTTCTTTATTGTTAAAATCATCGTTCTCGCTAATTCGATTGAAAAACTTCAATAAAAAATTATTTCTCTTTCAACAATCGTTACCATTTTTCAATGATCTGCATGCAGATGATTTTTATTAAAAAATTAAGCTAAATTCCGGCAAACGGAATGAGGAAAATTGTTTTGCTATCGAAAATTGTACAAACTTATAGAGAGACATAAAAATTCATTTTTTATTTTTTCGTATCACGAGTTTATGAAGGACTTCGGATTTTTTAATTTTTCCTGGAACTTTCCGAGTGTGTAAAAATGTTTTGTGAATTCAAAAACAATTTTTGAACCTCTTGTGCGTTTCAAAAATAAAGAAAAGCTTTGTCGATCAAAATCACCATTTGAGATACAAATTCCAGCCGGATTCTAATTTTTCATTTTTTCGAAATTATTTTTTTTTTTTTCTCCAAAAGTTGGTCGTCCCTCAATTTTTCAAGCCGGACGATCAGAATTTTTGAGATTTGCAATGAAAAAAAAAATTCACATTTTTGCGGGGGGTGTTCCGCTTTGCCCGCCTCTCCCCTACTTATCGCTCGACTAAGCCAAGGGATCGTATCCCTGTAGCGGAACGCCTCGTCCAACGTATAATGGACCCAGACACGCCAACAACAACTACCCTTCCCGCCCGTCTCTCTCTCTCTCTCTCTCTCTCTCCTTCTCTCCCAGAGCTCGTACACACTCCTCCCTGTGCTTTTGCCACTGCCATACTGCGTTCTTCCTGCTACTACAGCCCTTGCCGGTTCGACCCCACAAAAAACCCACCACCACTATCGCGACGATCAGAACCCACCCCTTTGCCTTTACCGCTCTCCATCGTCTATCCATTTCACTCTCCGTCTCGTTTCTCTGTACCCGCACCATCCCATCACACCGTTTCTCCTAGTCGTAGTCGTTTCCTTGTACTCGCTCGTACACAACCGACCTAGCATATATTTAAACCCACCACCGACTATCCTCGAGTGTTAAAATAGTGTTTGTATTGGTGCACAACCAGCCAGCCAGCCATCGGCGATCCCCGCGTGCTAGTTCGTTCCCTCCAACCCTGAACGCTCTCGTTTACCGGCACTCCATCCGTGTGACCTGCGGTTTCTCCGGAATATCCTTCTCTCTCTCTCTCTCTCTCTCTCTCTCTCTCTTTTACGTCCTCTCCCACTTTCTCTCGTTCTCTCAATCTCGCTCCATCTTTTTTGTCCCTTGCCCGTCTTCTCAAACCCCTTAGTTTCACTAGTATAACGGCGGTCATCCGCAGACCGTCACGAGGCCCACGCGCTTAATACTCAAATATCCTTCGGCCTGATAAACGTCATCGGTCTCGTCTCCTGCGTCTTCTAATTCCGTCGGATCCCCATACAAAACTTCCTCTCCTCCCTCTTCTCTTTTTTTTCGCTCTTCACACTTTCACACTTTCCTCCATCTCTCTCACTTGCGTCCTCTCAAATCTCATCCCCTATAAACGCAAACCACGAGTCGCCACGATCCACAATAACGGTCCGTTCGCACTATTTACGTACAGTTTCTCGGCCCCACTGCAAAAACACGAAGGAACCAAGTTTTTTCGATTCCCGACACTTTTTCCATTCGCCATTTAAAGTGAAACGATAAATAACACAAAAAGTTCAGAGCAAAATAATAAAACTTGCAAGAAAAGAGTTTTTTTCATGTCTATCCGTGTCTAGTGATTGTTCGTCGTGTGTCGTGAACCTTCCGGTCAAAAAGTCGTTTCAGCCGAGAGCCAGGAAGTGCTCAGGATCGTAGAAAAAAAGAAAAAAAACTGTGTGCGAACGAATTTGTGAAAGAAAAACGGTGAACGTGCCTTTCGGGGAGTGTCGGAATTTTCAAAAAGCAAAAACCGATTAAAGAATGCCCGAATAATTGGATAAAGATCGTGGCGCGACGATGATGAAAAGTAAAATAAATAATGACAATGATTGAAGGTGGAAAAGTAATATAAAAGGAATCGTTGCTAGTACGGGTGGTGGAAAGTGGCTCGAGATTAATTGCAGTGAATGGACCAATCGAGCCAACGAAGGTGGAGTAAGGAGAGGCTTTAAAGGAGATACAGATCTGTTCGTATTCACAGCTACGAGATATATATATATATATATATGTGTGTGACACCACCAAGTGAACGTAATTGTCGGACGCTTGGTAGACTCGCGCAGCAGAACACACCGATTCGAGTCACGAGCATGTGTTAAACTTGTGCTTCGATAGAGAGGGATGAAGAGGCTTGCGAGAGCTTTCAGAGAGGGGGAGAAGTGACTCGCACAACGGCTCGACGTCGAGGAGAGGGGAAACAAGTGAGAGAGAGCTCCGGAGGGAAAAAGGGGTAGGGATTCAGCTTTCTCATTCCCACACCCTCTCAAACAGCCTCAAACCCCTCTTGGTTGCCTTCTGCATACACCAGGTATACATCCTTACGATATAGACACTGGGATACTGAGGTGGAAAGCAAAGAGGGGGTGTAAAGTCATCACCGTCGTCGTCGTCGTTGTATTATTCGTCCTCGTCCCTCTCTTCCTCACCCTCGCACTTTCTCTCCTCTCTCTCTCTCTCTCTCTCTCTCTCTCTCTCTCTCTCTCTTTCGCTCACTTATATCCGTCGCGCGAGGAGTAGACTGTGAGGGGGTGACCGCCTCAAGTGTCTTGTCTCCTATCATCCTCTTGTTCCAAGTATCGCTTACGAATGAACCGCGATCGAGCGATCGTCGACGCTCGTCCCCAATCGACCAGCAACAACAGCAACAACGTCATCGCCACGCCAACCAGAAGACTCTATCCAATACCAACGAGCAACACCAACACCGCTCAACAATAACGCGTTCAACATGCACAAATGGCAGCATTTTTTTTCACCTTGTGCCTCTTACCATTTCGACGATTCCTCTGCCGAGAATCTCATCAATTATTTACGATTTAAATAAACTAAAGAATGAAAAGATCTTCCGTCGCGATTGGACGAAAATGGTGAACGGCGCCGATGAAACTTTCTACCGGAACATTTCTTACGCGATAATTGCGTCGGAGATTCGCCGGAAGGTCAGATGAACCGAAAAGTTGAAAAATAAGGTGGAAACTCGCGAAACCGAAAATATTGACGCGATGAGTTTTCTCATAACTTTAAAGCCACAGAGACCATTACGAGTGTGTGTAATTTAGTCAATTTTTCTGTATCGTCATTATCTTCGGCTTTATTGTAATAAAATTGTGATTTTAATTATTCTGTTGATTGCGCAAAGTGAGTGATACGTCGGAAGGCTAGTGAAGACTTATTTTGACAAAAAAAGATTTACAAAGTTTTCGTCAGCCGCGGGCGCCTCTGGTGCTAAGAGTTTTTTTTTTTTTGAATTTCGGTGACTCGTCGATTCGTAAATGAAAATTGAGAAAGAATCTTGGTCGAGCTGATTGGTGTTAATAAAAACGTGGAGCTACGCTGTGTCGTGGTCTCCGGAAACGAGGCCGACAAGGCCAAAGACCTGGCCGAAGAGGATATGTCGGCCGAGACTGAGATCGAGGTTTCTGTGGTCTCGGAGGAAGACCTCGATCTCGAAGCGTCCCGAAGCACTTCCACCCCGACCGATATGTTGTTGCAAGAGAAAAGCACTCGCGGTCCTTGCGGTCTTGGAAATCCCTTCAGTTTTGACGTCGCCAAAGCCGCCATGAGGCCGGCCTGCAATCCCCAATACACGTCTTTCAGCATTGAAAGTATTCTCGGGCATCCGGAGTCCCCGACTCCTGACGCTACTTCCGCCATTTCCATCGAGAGACAATCCTCCGATCATGAACGTTCCTCGCCTCCTCTCATTCCTCCACCGAGCTCTCACAGAATCATTTTGTCGTGCGATTCCTCACCGTCGGACACTCTCCTCTCGCCTTCTTCTCACAGAACTCCCACGAGCAACCCTACCAGAAATTCCACCACCAACAATCATCATTCCCATGACAACTCGAGGACAACCAATGCCTCCGCCGGCATTGCCACCAGCGCGACAAGCCCTGCTAGCTACACTTCCGGTGATCCGGCTAATCCACTCATGGGACATCAAGCTTCTACGGATTTGGCCATGCTTTCAAGGTAAATTATTCAATAATAAGCTTCATCAAGCGATTCCTGTCAGCCCAAACTTTAGACATTGAATCGACCAAAAACGACCCGAATAGTTTGCCATGTTCGCCTCCATGTTGACAGTTTCTAGAAAATTGCATTTTTATGGCCATCACCAGTTTCCATTCAATATTTTTCGAGAATATAACGATAACGAAGCAATGATTCATTCAGGAGGTTGGCTACACACGACAATATCATAAGAATTTCATCAAATTTTGTGAGAATACTCTTTAGCATCAAATTCGATGACATTATTTTTTTTCTATTTTTTGTCTACATAGTTGTCGAATAATTTGGGTTTACAACATGCTGAAGAGATACAAATTAAATACAAATTTGTAGATTTATATTAAATTTGAAAATAAAAAAAATTTATAATAATTATAAATTTTCATATTAATATTAAATAAAAATGTATATATTTATATTTAATACTAAAGAGTATGCTCAAAAAATTGCATCAAATTCTAATCATTCCAATTTTTTTTATGTAACATGGTGACATTAACAAAAAAAGCAAAATGTCCGGCATCTCCACGGGAGATAAAAAAATGAAGATAAAAAGAAAAATTGAATAATCGACGCGACGGCGATTGACAACCAAAAAGAATGAGCGCGTAGCCCGATTTTTGATTTCCAATGGAAAAAGAGTGACACTGATATTCGTGAAGTGATAAAAAAAAATCTGTAAATTCCATCATTTTCATACTATCTGAGTAACCGTTTTCGAAATACTTGGAAAGGTGCACTGAGAAAATGAATTTCTCGCGAGTGTCATCGCTCCTGTTTCTTCATAATCCTCGAACCCTCGGAAGGCTAAAAAACGATAATTTTCTTCAACATCTCTTCGGAGAAGAGTCTCATATCCTAAAAAGCGAGAAGTGCCAGGGGTAAAGTAGCTACAAAAACGAGGGGATAATTCTCAGGGAACAAAAAGAGAGATAAGATCCGATATTTGCTAATGGCCTTCTCGAATTTCACTTGCAAATGCGAGGCTCCTGTTGGCCGATTTTCAAAACTCTGGATCGTCCAAGCCAGAGATTTATTATTCATCAAATTTGTGCACTGAATTTCACTGGTTAAAGTTAACCCGAATCGATAGTGGCCGTCGATTTAAGGACGAAGAAAAAGGAGACTCGCTTTTGGTTACAGTTTTGATTAGCTCTCGACGTTTTGTGTGTCACACACACACACACACACACACACACACACACAATGTATTTATTACGATAGCCTTATATATTTTTCCCAAAGTGTATAGATATATAAATTGAGTGTACTTTGTACTTTCGTGACCCGGGATGGAGTCTTTAAAAGTGTTGGAAAAGCGCGCGGTGCGAGAGCCGATGGTACCGACGTGCTGGGCATTCAACGATCATCCCCGCACACTCGAGAGCCTCAAAAGCGTAATAGTTGAATGAGAGAGCTCTCTTTCAAAACGAGAAGCGACCCGACGGTCTCGTCTTGCTTATGTACAGAATACATAGCGTTATATATATATAGAGATATATAGATTTGTTGTTGGTTGTGTTGGTCTGGTTGGAAATTACGAAGAACCAGCCTGACGCATTATAACGCGCAGTGTGGCAAAGCGAGAGTGAGCTCGTGCTATCCAGAATGAAGAAAAAAAAAAAAAAAGAAAGAAAAATGGTCTGATCTCCCTTTCCCCAACAACGTTCTTTCCTTTCACCCTTCGCGCAGGCCGAGTGGTACACACAAAAAGCCTGAGGAGAGGCATCAGCCAGCACTCATCGGAAGAGCTTGAGGGGGTCCTTTTGCCATATAAATATATAGACCAGAATGCAAATCTCGTAAACTAATTAGCCGACGAATCGTTATAACTATTATGATCTTTATTGTCAGACAATTCTTACAATGTTCATTCTCTTTGGTCGTTAACCGGAGCGACGGGCGTCGCTCCTTTTCCCCATGCGAATTTCAAACGAATTCTATCAACTTGACGAAATTAATTACACTGAGAAAACGATTTATTTATATGTATCACAAATGAATATGTGAATAATGTCTGGAATTAACATTTATTGATAATTAATAATTGAATCATTTAATAAAACGTAACCTTGCTCCATAGCGAATGAATCTTATGACCATAAACATCTATTGAGTTATGGGAAATATAAGAGATCGATCAAATCATTATCTTCAAGGAAATGCTATGCCTATGAATTTTAGTCGTGATAACAAAAATATTTTTGGTCCATTAACAAACTTTTTAACAGTTAATTAATGTTTGAGTAAAAGTACCAACAAAATATTTATATTTATATAAATATTTATATTTTTATTAGAAATATTAGAAATATTTATGTTTTTATAAATAAACTGTTTTCTCAGTGGACAATTTGAAATCAACGAGAATATTGATCGATCTAAAGTTTTTACTCTCTCCAGAAAGAAATATAATAAACAATATTTCTGTTTTGAAGTTTAGCCGCCTGCGGTTTAATAAAGAAGAGAAAAAAAAACGCATTATCTCTCGACATAATAGCCCAATCACTTTGCAGGCTAGTTTTTTTTCTCTTGCCCTCTTGGTTTCTTCGCTCTCTCTCTCTCTCTCTCTCGTCCTCTCGTTTGATGCTTCCTTCCGCAGCCCCATCTTGCACCCGCTTTTCCTTTTCTCATCGTTTGCCTTGGCGGTGCTTATCGAAACAGAATGCTTGAGCTATATAATATCGGGTTTCATCTCTCCTGAAAATACAGCTCGATCAGCCCCTTGTCGAACATTCCCGAGAGAGGCTAAAAGTAAGAGATTTATTCAAACGAGCTATCTCCAGTTTGATGCCAATTATATGGAAAACTTTGTTCTTCTCAAATAACACCTTAATAAATAGAATTTTAAGCAGATGGATTTTCATGATAAATCGACAATCTGCTAGTTAAGCACGCTCAGGATTCGATTCTCATAAACCTGATGCCGCCTCCGTCGTAATTCGTAACAAAACTTATAAAAAAAAAAATATTAAGCAGTATCAAAACGGCGAGCCTGCTAATGAACTTTTTTTCTATAAAAATTCACAAAATGGCACTGGCTCAAGCAAAATCATTGAATCCACTCCAATCTTTCAGAAATTTTCTTCTCCTCCAGTCCGACAGTGAATTTTCTGATAAAATGATCAAAATTCTGAATTGATCGCATTCAGAAAAAATCTCAACCTTTTTTTTTCATGAAATCACGTTTTAGGGTGCAAAAAATTGTTTTTTTTTTTCCATTCTGCCCCCAGGCGGTCCCGTATGCACCTCGTAAATGAAATTCCACATCCAAATGCACGGAATTAAAAAAAAAAAATAACTCTCAATATGAGCAATTCGTAGTAGTTTCTGTTCCGGTTAGAAATGACGTTTCCGAACAGCAGAGTGGCTGTTACGATCTCGTGGAAGTTTATCAAAGGTGTTGATCAGCATAGGCGTGACGAATCCCTCGAATTAGCGTGGCCCAGTGTTTAGATAAGAAAATTTTGAAGAACCATAAGGTGGGTGCGTATGCGGAGAGGGAATATAAATTTGACGAGGTAGATCGAGACTGGATATCGGCATCTGGAGGTTTAATGGGGCGATGTTTGCCGGGGCAGGACAGGGGTTATAATATTTGAAGGACGATAGAACGCGGGGGAGTGAATGGGAATGGGTCGCGTGCGTTAAGGATTATATTATGTGCGGCGATGGACCGAGCAAACTTCTCAGGACACTCATCGGTCCAGTCGGAAAGAGGAAGCGAGAGAGAGGGAGGAGAATAAAGCAAGAAAGAGCTCGGAGGGGTTGTGGACGCGGTAATGGGCCTATTAGGCTGTCTCATTTAATAACAAACGGAGTGACAACTACCCTCTTACGTTACTTACGTTACTTAACGTGTGCGCTATAATGCGAAGAACGAGGGGGACCAGTGAGCGAGCAGTGAAAGAAAGGGAAAGATAACTGTGAGATGAAACATCAAGGGCTGAGAGTTCTGGGGGGGGGGGGGGGGGGGGGGGAGAAGCGAAAGAGAGAGAGATAGTACGCTGGACCTATCGGAGGTATTTATACCAGGATAACGAGCCGAGGACCCGTAAAGCACCCTCGCACGCAGTAACATCGCCACCTACGCTTGTACATCGATTACTTTCGTTCAGAAGGGCGGATCGTAATGTATGTGGCCCATTGGTGTGAAGCTTTTATGGCTTTGCCTTGGCAACTTCGTATGTTTCCTCGTTTACTCGACCTCTCCGAGACCAGGGGCGCTCCGCATGCGGATCGAACATCTCCCCTTGGCTGCCGCCTCGGTCTCGGGGGCTCGGAGATGATTTTATCAGATTTGAGCTCACCCCCCGGTACCAACATGACACAACTCTCTATTTAACACAAACTACTCCCATACGGATCTATGTGAATAAATATGTTTACGGATCGAGTCTATTACGCCTGTGGATAAAAAGAGACAGACATAATTGATGCCCATGCGGACATCAAAACCTCCCCTTCATTCTCCCTCAGCCAAATGCTCATCATCATGGGTGACGCTCCGCTAAACCGAATTGCTTGTTTTCCACACGTTTACCATTTGATTGAGTTGCCGCATATCCACGAACCGGCGAATTATTCTTTTACCCTTCGCATTCAGCTCGACGCTTCGTTACGTTTCGTCGTTACACGCTTCGTCGGCCTTGACAGATTTCGTCTTTCGTTGGGAGACACGGGAGAAATTTTGAGACGAATAATTCGAACATTTTTCCGTCAAAAATTTAAAAAATTGTGCTTTTGATTTGTTTTTTTTTTTTTTTTCCTTCTTTGACAATCCCAACCCTCAGTAACACTTCGAGTCTCTCCTCCAATGAAGACTGGCGCGAAAATTGCAAAGACGCCGTTTCGCTGCTGCCAACAGAGAAAAACCCCAAGAATAGGGGAACTCGTCCTTTGATTTTTTTTTTTCCTTTCGAACCAGGCATTGCTCCCTAAACTTTCATCCCTTATTCCTGAGTGGGTGTCCTACCACTGCCACGCAGTTGGACCAGCCGCTCCTTTTGTTGCCCGGCGCCGGCCACTCTCCGTCCAGAGGGTTCCGCTACCGAAAAAAAAGAAAAACGTTCTCCTTCCCACCTAGGCGTTGCTTTTCAAATACACCCGGAAAAAAGATTTATTTCAAATCGATCAAGATCATTTGACTGAAAAAAATTTATTCACTTAAATACCAAACTAATAAACATTTATTTGTTCCAAATTATTTCATTTATTTAATATATAAACCTTCTGAATTATACAAAATAATTAAAAATTTTATCCGTTTCAAATAATTTGATTTATTCAATATAGAAATCTTCTGAATTATTTGAAATAAATGGAAATTTTATTTGCTCCAAATAATTTGATTCATTTGAGATTGAAATTTTCTGAATTATTCAAAGTTAATAGGCGTTTAATTTGTTCTAAATAATTCGATTTATCTAATATGAAAATTTTCTCCATAATTTAAAAATAAATATAAATGTTATTTAGTCTAAATAAATTGATTTGATTAACATGGAAATCTTCTGAATTATTGAAAATAAATAGAAATTTCATTTGAACGTGATGAATATGTCATTTATCCAAATAAAATGTGATATCTATTAAAAATAAACCTCGTTATTTGAAAAGAAGAAATTTGTCTGGAAATTCAAAATAAATGGGATTGAATGCAAAGAAATTTATAATAATTATACTTTTCCATAACTTTTGAATGATTTTCGTTTCTGGGCGAACAGCGAGGGTGAAAAACGAAAATAAAATGCTACGAAATTGGGCTCTCCAACGGAATCGAACACGACCAATAAATATTAATCGATTTATTGAAAAATCCACAACATCGATCGCGAAAATTGGTGGAACGTGTATTTTTCATCGACTCTTGCTCCTCAAGTCTGATCCAGACGAAACTCAAGCCAGCAGCAATTAGAAAAGGTTTGCATAATGGATAATGCGCCTACGATAAGTCTTGGTATATATGGGCGAAGGTTAAAGAGGTTAAATATATCCCCAGAGGAAGTCCGGGACGGAAAGGGACGCGGAAGAGAATTCCCGGCTGGAAGGAGCGAGTAGATGAGCATCGGATCCTTCAGAGAGCCAAGTATCGTCGGGATTTTCGTAGCATCAATCTGGCCATTTGCTTAGGTCCAAGTACAAGAGTAGATATACGTGTAAGACGGTCATATAGGGAGGCCTTACCTCGCGCACTGCCAAGAAAGTAAAGCGCAAGTTTCCGAACCCGATTTATTATTTAATCGCTCGAAGCACTTAGAGATTGCTGGCGAGTCGAGTGCTTTTCATGGCCTCTCCTCTTTTCCTCCTATCGGTATAGACAAATATATAAATACATACTTATCAACAGTTAAGCCCATAAAGGGCGTTGCTGCTTGAGCTTCGTTTTCTTATAAAAAATAAAAAAATAATTAAGAAATTCTCATTAATTCGAGAGCTTTATAAAATCTCAGTAATCAATGGAGATTGCTTGCGAAGTAATGGACCGACGAGTCAAAATCGAAAAATTACTATCGCCAAGTTAATTGGAAATTTTTTTATCGCCCAAAATTAATCGAAACGCTGGCTGGGTCGAAAAATCGCTTTAGAAATGTGTCGAAAAATTAGTCGAGTATCGGAGGTCCTTAAAATCACTCCCTGCAATGTTTTCCTTCACAAATTCTTCCAGACTAAAAAAAAAAAAAAGCTCCACACGTATAAGTACTCACGGGGTAGAGCGATGTACTCGAGCGTGGCAGAGAGGCGAGATTTTCTCGACATTGAGGCGCGCGCCACACCGACACTTGAAAATCCTTGAGAGCATTCTACTCCCGAGTACCTTCCTTAATCCCTACAGACACGTATAAACATGGCTGTGTATGCAGCTTATTCTGCCTGTGTTAGCGGTCAATCGGCATCTCGCAACTCGAGCGCTCGTGCCACTGGAAAAGTGCTGTGGCAAAAGAGCTGCGAGCACTCTCGAGCGCACTCGATCCTTCGAGGACCACTTCTCGTCCTCGAGAGTGAGAGAGAGAGAGAGAGAGAGAGAGAGAGAGAGAGAGAAAACAGGACACGCCCGAAGTGACTCGAGAGCCAATCAGAATTACGAGGGTACACATAATCGGCTTATTTCAATGCTCTAAGTGAAGCAGATTTATTTATCTCAGGCTCGAAATAAGCAACGAAAATTTCTTTCGATCCCATCAATTTCCGCTTATTCTTTTGTTTTTATTTTTATTTTATTTTTTCATTAATTAGTGAATGTTCCACGGGAATGAACACCGAAAATAATATTTTGTTCGACCAAACGTTGAAACTGCGAAGAGGAAACTTTGATATTTCTTACCGTAAGGAATTCTCCCGAATTGACAGCCGTTTCGCGTTATATGTTTTTCGCTCATTTCCGTCACAAAAGTGCATTATTGAGTTAAAATGCAAAGTTACGTAGTGTACATAAAATTTATACACGTGTAACGTAATTTTCTTTTAGCCGATGACGGTATGGGGTCTCGAGGGGGTATAATCCGTGGAGAATCTCGGATAAAGAGCGGACTAGCCACAGACAGATTATCGACGTATTACCAGCTACTAGGATTCACGTCCGAGGCCGCGAATGCTCTCAAAGAGGGTCATTAGCGGCGAACCGAAAGCCTTTTCGCTTATAGAGAAAGGGGAAGGAGAGAGATGAAGAAGCAAATACCAAAAAGAGAGAGAGAGAGAGAGAGAGAGAGAGAGACGTAACCACTGGCTGAGGGATTTTGTGCGTTGACCGTAGTATAACAAACCGCACAACTGGACCACGGTTACGAGGCATTCCCGGCATAAGTATGCAATAGTTAGTCAAGTAGCGGCACATCTACCAATGTAGGTATTGACAGTCGCTGTTGCCTCGATCAAACGTGAATAGATGATCGAACAGTGCACTTGGCGGGCTCGACCAATCTGCCGCGATGCCGACTCTGCTTCTGGGTCGAGCGCAATAATCTACACGTGCATGTTGAATCTGTGAGTGCGCGCGTCCATACCTTTAGCCATTTGTCATTTGATGCTGATGGCTTCCACTCTGAATCCTCGACGAGAGTGATATGCGATTGATGCCACACACACACACACACACCCTAAGCCACAGAACGAACCAATGAGAGCTACAGTCATGAGGTAATGGATTCAGAACCAGAAAGTCAGAGATTAAGGGACGCCGGAAGCACCCAATAAGGGATATTCAAACAGAGTCAGGCTCCTCGTTAATTTGAACAGAATAGAAAACGTATAGTCACCGGAGGAGATGGACGAGAGAGAGAGTGATGAATTATTCGTTAATTAGAGAGTGCGCGAAATTAGTGGCTTCAATTTTCTGGCACTTAGTCCTACGGATTTATCAAAATGTCTGTGCGTGGCTGCCCTCGCGACTATACGCACGTTCAGCAAAGAATCTTCGTGACGAGCGAGACATTTTGACCCGGACTAAATTTCTATTTATTTTTAGTGATTCACAATATTTCCATACGCAATAAATCAATATTTTTGCAACAGATAATGAAATTTCTATTTATTTTGAATAATTCTGAAAATTTCCATATTTAATAAATCAAATTATTCCGAACGAATAAATTTCTATTTATTTTGAATAATTCAGAAAATTTATATATTAGATAAATCATTTTATTTCAATACTTGAGAAGATTTATATATTGAATAAATCAAATTATTTGGGAAAAATCAAAATTCCTATTCATTTTGAATAATGCCGATTATTTCTATATTAAATAAATCAAATTATTTGGTCTATCAGGTTGACATTTATTAATTCGTAATAAATCTTTTTTGTGGGCGCTGAAAAATTTTTAAATGAATTTCTCTTTACGGACTTTCATCGAGTCGGTTTTCGGTTTTGAATCTCAATGCGATTTCTTCAACAAGAGCTCAAATGTGGATTCGCCACCGAACTGCTGGTCGCGTCCGCCGTCGGCAAGTAGAAGCGCCACGCCGAAGCGCCATTTCGTACTACTCCACCGAACATCCCCAGCCAATTTTCCACAAAATGTAGATTTCACGTTATTATTGAAACAATGCGTCATTTACAAGAATCGGAAAATAAATACTATTACATTTAACGGGAAATGCAAAATGGATTACAAGCGATATATAAATATGACACAAAGTTGGGACGTGCTTCAGTGAAAAGCTTCATATCCATTAGTTTTAAAATTTTGATACCTCTCACCATTATCCGAACGAAAAACCAAACAATAATCCGAATTATTAACGAAATTGGGGAAATCGTTTTTGCCAACGAGCCGGATAAATAATTATCATGTAAACGTACCCTTTCGAGTTTATTTTGGGATAATGAAAAAATATACGTAATCGAGCACAGAATATAATGTTTTAAATGAAAATAATATTTCGGCATACTTATCAATTCCATTTCATAAAAATATTTCACAATTCAAACAGACTGAAAAATAAAATTCGTCCGAAAAGATCGATATTTTGTTCGATACGTTCGACTGAATGTTTTTTTTTCTGCGATTGCGATGATTTTGAAAATTGAAAAATAAAATGTTATCCTCGAAAAGTGGCGAAATTCGAGAAAGAAATTTCGAAAACCTCCTACACTTGAAATTTTCGTGTGTACGAATTTGTAAAATTTTCAAAATTTCATTCGCAGTCCATCGTCCTGGTAGAAAAAAATAAAATAAACGATCATTCTTCCCTACAAAGTCATCGAATTAGCGAGACTGCAACTGTGACGGCGAGGTATCGTGTTATTTGGTGTCATGATACACAAACCTCGGACATGGGCATAGAAAGGTTTCTTTCTCCTCTAATTCGCGATTGATTCATCGTGTTAATGGGTAAAAGCGAATGACGCGAGTTCTAGTCTGCTCCCGACGACCGCGTGCAATTATCCGCGGGCTCTGCGTTCGCTCACCATCATACTCGTTACTCCTCTTAATATAAATCCTCCACTTGGTTATTCCGCTCGGGTAATATATTTGTGGACGAGTAACGCCCAAACTAACCATCAACAAATTACTCAATGGCGCGCTTTCCGAGCTAACAATTCATCGTTGAGTTTGACTAATTATACTTTATAGGCGAATCGTCATGCCGCTGTCCAAAGTACTGCAGCAATTCGCTCGGCAACTCGTCTCTCTTTTTTTACTATTTTAATACAAAAACTCAACAACTATCGATCGGTCCACGAAACAAAAAGGCACAGCGCCAATAACAGCGACCCCAGAACAAAATAACATTTTGTCCTTCCCCTATTTATTTTCACCATATTTTTCAAAAGGGAATGAAGATTGAAATGTCGAAAAATGTCATTTGACAGTCGCTCCACGTTTATTGATCCTGGCCAGCATTAAAAAACGGATATTCAAGGATATTGCGTTGAGATCGACATCCGGAAAAGTTGACCGGAAATTTTGAGGTTATTCATCCTCCCCGAGCAAGATAAACGTGGAGTTTCGTTTCCTGACCACGAAACGAACATTAAAATTTTTTTTTCTATTTTAATATTAATTTTTTTCAACACCGAGGCTTTTTGGGAATTGGCCACATATGACAATATGATAAGAATTTAATCAAATTTGGTAATGGTATTGTTGAGCATCAAATACGATGACACAAATTTTTTTCGTATTTTCATCGACATTGTTGTCGAATAATTTGAATTTACAATTTACAATATACATCTGAATCCTATGCTTACGAATCTGAACCCTAATGTTCGATAACTCGAAAAGTATGTAGAAAAAAAAAATCTCGAAAAATTTGTATATTAGTTTTTAAATATTTAATGCCAAAGAGTGAAACAAATTTCATCAAATTCTAATAATTTCGAACTTTCCTATGCTTTTAACATGGCAACATTGTTGTGTGTGGCGACTCTTCTTAATTAATTAATTATGATTATTTTCATCGGCGATATATCGTTATCGTATGCATGACATCGATACATATGGTGGGTTTTAATCTTCGGAGCTTTGTCATCGATGGTAATAATGAGGATGAATAATAAAATGTAATCGGGGATAAAATGTGGTTTTAGGTGAGTCGTTATACGTGTACGTGGCAATTAAACGATCGATCAGAAGTGTCGGGTGTTATATCGTTCGTTCGGGATCGCATCGCTTCAATGACAGTTTTTAGTGGTCGATCAGCCAGGAACCTCCCTATTGTGAGACCTAGCTTTCCATGAATACCATTTCCGCACCAAAACTGTTGGGCGCCATGTGCATGCGAAATCTCAACGATTAAAACGGTCGCAAACAATTATTCGGTGAAAACATAAAATTTTTTATTCGGGAAAAATGAAATTTTCCATTATTTTTGAGGGAAACCGGACGTCTATATATTTTCCAAATTTTCGGTCCCCGAATTTCGTGATTTTGGATTTTCATTCCTACTGGAAGATTCTTCTCTCGGTTGAAAATTAATTCCAGGGGATGGGCGAAACCCTCCGGGATCCTGAACGAAATTCAAGTCATGAGATTTCGCAATTTTGCAACTTTTGCTGACCAGCATTGCATGAGAGAAGTAAAAATTCATAAAATATTGAAAAATTTCGAAAAAATCGTGTTTGCAAATTCGCAAAAAATATGAAGAGTCATTTCTCGACAAATAATTCCAGTTTCCTAATTCTCTATTGACCCAACAGTCATATCTCGCTCTTGAGCCATTTTTTCACAAAAAACGTTCCCTACGAAATTCTCATAAAAATATTCCTTCAATTTTAGTAAAAAAAATTGGATTCATCATTTTCCAAATTTGGATTCGAGACTCGTCTCGAACTTGAAATCAAATCTGTAGACTCTAAAATGCTCAAAAATGAAAAAAAAATATAAATAATTTGGTAAAAAGAAATGTGCACACGAAAAAAGTGTCGTTCACCGTCGGTACTCGTCAAAAAATAGGACCGAATAAAAGCGACGCATAACGTACCATTGCCCACAATTTAAAAAGACGAAAAAAATTCGTTATCCGACGGTTTTAAGTTCCGGAAATGACTGATATGAATAAGATGATCAGCTACGGGGGCTCGAATTTCTTCAGTTGAAAAAATGTACATAAAGAGGGTCAAGCAGGATTAGGAAGAGGAAGAGTGGCGACGATCGTTTTAAAAACTTGGCGAATGCATGCGTAAAGTAAAGAAAAGTAATACCGGTAATGAGAGTAAACGTGGATGGTTTTGGGTGTGTTGCTAAAGTGTGTGTTGAATGGTGGGCATTGTTATGATGTATTGGGCTAAAGATCTGTTGGTTTTAGTGGGTATTTATCGGTTTCACCTCGGTGAGAATTCTCGAGAGCTCAGTATTTAGTTCTTTTGTGAAAACGTCGAGCACAAGAACGATTAGAGAAAACACAGAGGGAAAACACTTAAGGTAAAATGTTGAAAATCTATGTCTGTATATAGGTCGATACAAAAAACGAGGCGGGAGGGCCACAGATAGAGAAGAGAGAGAGAGAGAGAGAGAGAGGCAGAGAGCGAGGTTAATCGCAACGTTCGTGTGTTTCCCGGTTAGTTCGTATTTTGAGTAAGATGAGAAGGAGCGAACGAAAAAGCAATGATCATTGGAGCGTGTAGGCACGCGCGAAATCCTGAGTTGGAAAGAGCGGTTCTGGGTTGGGATGGATATAGATCGTGGATCGCAAGCAGGCTCCATTTTATCTTGCAATCGTGAGCGCGGCATAGAGCCACTAAAATTTATCTCAACGATAAGTTCTCGTTGGATATTCCGTCCGGTTTGAAATAACTGAGGGAAAGGAGGAATTAGGGGGTAAAATTTCGACGAAATATATACATAGTGGAGCGCCGGTGAAAATCGATCGACCGTTTCGTCAGCTGAGACTTTTAAATAACAACAACGAAAAAAAAATGAAAAAAAGAAAAAAAAAACAAGTACGACGGAGCAGCCCTACAAACGCTCTCACTTTCTCCGGTGGTGTGCGCTTCGATCGGTCTCGTCGGCAATCCCCGAGCCACAAGCCTCGAGCCAAAATACGAGCTTATTCCTCCTCGCGAACATGATACAGAAAGGCCTAAATTTCTGGTCAGTGGAGAAAAAGGTGAAAACTATAATAAAAATAGTAGCCAACAAAGCGGCAAAGTAGTTGAATTACTAGCAGGTAAAAATGTGAATACGAAGAGGGGCGAAAAAATGGGATTGGAGAAGTGTTAAAACGGGATAAAGTAGCAGGACTCTTTGCACATGCAACGAAGGTGGATGGATCAGTCGGGAATTAGGCTGACAAAAGCAACTCAAACGCCCTTCTTTCTCACTCTATCTCTCCCGGCTTCTCCTTTTCCGGATACTTATTCCAGTTGTTTGTTGTGTGTTGTTATATCTTCTTTGTCTCCTCCCTCTCTCTCTCTCTCTCTCTTATTCTCCCTCGCCTGCTCCAGCTTTTCTTACCATATACCACGAGAGATCCATCTCCGGAGGCTCTTGGGATCCTTACAAACAGACGCTTGTCAGATTTCCTTTATCTTACACGAACCATCTGCAGCAAGAGCAGTTTCCTCCTCCCCCTCCGCGTCAGCATCGCTTTTCGGGAAGCCACATTCTCGGTGTCATAAGACGATCCCTTTTCGCACTAACTCAAATACTTCCAAATATCGATTCAAGGATTTTGCCCTTATCGTACCGGTGCTTATTCATTTCACTCCAATACTAAACTTTATTCTTGCATATTTCTCGCCGCTTCGTATCGGCCACACGGCGAACGAACGAAAAAAAAAAATAAATTCGTTTCTAATCCATTCACCATTTTTTTTTCGCAAATTAACAATTAAAAAATATAAGTATACGTATGAATATAGAAAATATTTATGAATATGAATATTTTTTTCAATATTAAAAATTTTTTTTTTTTTTATCTCTATCAACATAAATATTTTTTACTATTTTTTAATATTTATACTGATAAATATGATCAATATTATATTTATTTAAAGAATCCGTATTTATTAATATTTTTATTGTTAATTATATTTATTAAATTAATTTATTGAATTATATTTTTATTGAAAAAATATTTATATTTATAATATAATATTATAATATAATAATATATTAATATTCATAAAAAACAATATTCTATATATGATATTTTGTATTTATCATAGTCTTATATTATATTATATAAAAATATAAACATAAATGAAAAATATGAAAAATATAAAAAATAAAAAACATGTAAATTCAAAAAGAAATGAAAAACAAGAAAAAAACAAAGATTTTCGATTCTTTAGGCTCCAATTGTCTGCGGGATTAAAAATATGTATCCAAAATTTCGTTATTCGCGTCGGAAAAAAAACGCCGGAGCCACATTTTCGACGATAATGCTCTCAAGATGTTTTCAAACACGTCTCAGAGTTCTTTCAGAAAGTTGACGTCCGCACTGACATTCGCCACAACAAAAAAAAAACAAGAAATCGGTTCATCGATCGAAATGTTTTTCCTCTTATTAGCGAACGCTCTTAAGGTTTTCGTCCTGTAGAGCGTGATTCGTGTCCTTTCAACGAAGGCTTCCAGATTTCGGGAAATGAATGAGAACATTTATCCCTGCGCAGTATTTGTCGCCGGAAAACCACATAAAGCGGGACTCAGTATCGTAGCGATGCAGAGATTGTGGGCAAGGAACGAGGGAAAAATTAGTGAGAGACGAAAGGGTGTTGGTGAAAAAAAAAAAAAAAGAAAAAAAAAAAGAAATATATACGAAGAGCCCTGGAACATCGTATCAAAAGTGCACGAAGGCGAAACGAACAGAGCGTGCGAGTATGACGAAAAATGGGGGATTTTTTGTGGCTTCACGAAGCCTCTACGTATACGTACCAAGTAGTACATTCACGATGTTATACGCTCCATACGACCAGAGCAGGCAGAATCGAAACACACACTCTGTAGTCTCGTCTGGTCAACTTGCACGATAAATATACGCTCCTACCTACTTACCTAATGCTTACATATTCAACTCTGACACTACCACGTGTATATCCCATAATACGCATTTGATTGACGCGTCTCAAACGATTATAGTGATATTTCAATTTTTCTATCCCAATCGTCGATCAACACCTTTATCGAGCTATTTTATTTGCAAAACCAATGGAATGTGGCGAAGATAATCGAGTTTTTCGATTCGGTAAGAATTTTTTTTTTCCACCAAAAATTCATTCAAGTTTTCCTGATCCTTAACACTCGCGTATTTAGCCAACCCCCTTAAGGAGGGGGGCTACGCAAGACATTGTTGCCATGTAGAAATGATCGAAAAATTCGAAATTATTAGAATTTGATAAAATTCTGAATTATTGGAATTTTATAAAATTCGAAATTATTAGAATTTTATAAAATTCTAATTGATTAGAATTAAATGAAATTCGAAATTATTAGAATTACATGAAATTCGAAATTATTAGAATTTTATGAAATTCGGAAATCATTGGAATTTTATGAAATTGGAAATTATTGGAATTTTGTGAAATTCGAAATAATTGGAATTTTATGAAATTGTAAATTATTAGAATTTAATGAAATTTGAAATTATTATAATTATCATTAGAAAATACAATTTTTTAAGATTTCTTTTCTAAGCATAGGATTCAGATATATACAGGTGTATATTTTGCATGTTGCGAACTCGAATTATTCGACAACTATGTAGACGAAAAATAGAAAAAAAATGGTGTCATCGTATGTGATGCTAAATAATATCAGCACAAAATTTTATTAAATTCTTATTACATTGTCGTATATAGCGAACGTCCGTAAAGTGACTTTTTCCTGAAAGGAATTGTCCAGCTCGAACTTTCCTTACAATTAATATTTGTTGGAAAACGTGGCATGGAAATCATGGCGTTGCCTATAGCAGAAAGGCTACAGCTCCTCTAGGGATTTAGTGAGACAGTTTTTAAAGTGTAACTGTGAGCAGTTGTCGACTCTAAAAGCAGCAGGAGGTTCAACCAATCCGGATGGACAGTCCGATTTCCAGTATCACAAACTTTTATGTACGGACTATGTAGATCCGTATATAGAATGTATGGATGTATATATAGATAGACAGAGTTTCGTAACGAAAGGAGAGAATTGTCCGGACGTCGATAGGTTGAATAGCGTGCTTGTCGTCGGCTCTTACTGAGATCCGGTGCGATAGAGATACAGTAACGATCGGTGGTTGGTCGCACGAGAGAACGCTTTCGTTGATAATAGCCGCTCTGTGGTCAGGTCAACGACGACGATACGCGATCGCATACTCCGGAGCATACTCGATCGATCAAAACTCCTCATCCTCCTCCTCCTCCTGTTCTCCGTCTTGCTTTATCCAACTCCTGAGCTTTCTCTTTCTCGGATATTCGTCTCATCACTTTACTGCAAACTCCACAACATTTTTGAGAATAAATAAATGGTGCTAATTTTCACCGACGAAAATTTCAATTGCAACAAAGTTTTTAAAATTTCTTTTCTCTATTTGGCCATTTTTCGACGATAAAATTTGATTTTCTTATTTTTAAAATCATTGCAATCGATCACTCGGGATATTTTACCCCTAAAAAGTATGGTCCCAAGATTCATTTCATGAATTCATCGAAGGGATACAAAGTTTTGAAAAGTCCAAGTGCCAATTTGCGTCAGTGTGTCGATTGCGTGACCTCAAAGGGAGTGTGTTGTCTACGGGTTAATAAAAATTAGTCGAAAATCCCGAAAATTCGAATATTTAGAAATAATTGTTAGCGGCCGTAATTGAAATAGAGAATTTGAAATTTCAGGCTGGGTCTCATTCCGTCGTTCATAACGAGCCAATATCCAGTTGGTCTGAACGTCGGAGGTGTATTTTTACCGGCGTCGCTTCAGCACCAGCTTCACCAGTTACAGCATCAGCATCACTCGAGATTGGCTGCTGCGGCTGCGAGCTCAGCACTTAGCAACGCGAGCCAATCAGAGATCGCCGAAGTCGAGGCAGCAGCGATAAGGGGTGTATTGCCAGGAAACGGGGGTTGGCCCTTCCTTTGGAGGCCTTCGCATGGCCTTCAAGGACTCGATCATCCACCGGCATCGAGCGATTTGATAAACTCTCTCAATCGAGTTAGCCCAGCCTCGGCATCGATTCCTCCACGAGGTGAGTCCAAACTTTACGTCAAATTTTCTTAGTGCAGATTTGAAAAAAGAAAAAAAAACAACAACAACAAAATCTGACCTTTTGAATGACTCGGGACAATTATAAATTTATTTAAATATAATCGACGCCCTTTCCCTCTTTCCCTCCTTTTCCAATTCAATCTCTCGTGAGTACGTCACGAACCATATGGCCTAAGAGCCAATTTAGCCTCTCCGAATCGCTTTGACTCATCCTTCCCTGCGCATATCTCTCCTTTTTTCATCTAATGTTTCTCCTATCGTTGAATCGTTCCGAACGAAATTAACTTTCGTGTAAATAAAGATAAGATCGCTCGTTAAGCTTGCGAGTGTTCACGTGTTCGTAACCACCGAGCCACACCCTTGACGAAAAGATGAACGCAACTCTTGAGGACAATATCGCGTGTCGTATATTGCATTACAAAAATGAGCAACATTGCCTCGGATAGAAAAATGTTTTTCGATCTTTTTCGTCAATTTAAGGAGCGAGCTTTTTTTTTTAGACTTTTAGATTAAACGTAACCACGAGAAATGATTGATTTTTTAATGTTTCTGCGGTCAAGGTCATTGCAGACACAGTGATTGAAAATTGAGAGGAATTTGGCTTTGAAAATTGAGAAAGAAAAATCAAAGGCTTCCCATGGGTAGCGGAGAATTCGTTGCGAGACAAAAGTTTTTCGTTTTCTCCTCTGATTTTGTGCTTCTCGTCCTTTTCCATACGTGCGCCCTCACGTCAGAGGCTTCGCTAGAAAGAGGGTGCGATTTAAATTTTCAAGGGATATTTTGGAGAAGGATTTGGAGCTCTGCAAGGGAAAGTGGCTTTGAGTCGCGAAGTCTGGACCAACAGTTAGTCCGCGCGTCCTATCGCGGAAAGGGATCGCGCCGATCGAGACGGCTGGAATGTACGAGACGAGAAGTTGCACAAAATTAAAGTTTAGACAAAAAATATTGGCCAGGACGGAATAACAGGGATACGAGTGAACATCGATAATGGCAGGAATCCAAATATTATTATTCATTTTACGCGTAAACCGATAATGCTCTAATACACCCAGAAAAAATATTTATTCGAAAGAAATTAATTAATTAAATGCCAGCCTAATAGACATTTATTTGTTCCAAATAAATTAATTTATTCAATATAAAAATCTTCTGAATTATGCAAAATAAATATAAATTATATTTGTTCAAAATAAATTAATTCATTTAATATAGAAATCTTCCAAATTATTCAAAATAAATAGGAATTTTATTTGTTGCAAATAAATTGATTTATTGAATATTGAAATCTTCTGAATTATCCAAAATGGATAAAAATTTTATTTGAACGTAATAAATGTGTCATTTATTTTAAGCAACATATTTATTTAAATAAAATATTATATTGATGAAAAATAAATCTCATTATTTAAGAAGAATAAATATTTCTTGGGATTCAATGAGAATAAGTATTTAATTCAAAGAATACATTTTTTGTAAATATACTTTTTAATTATTTTTGAATAAATCTTTCTAAATTTGTCTCTTAATTGACAAACGTTTGCAGTCAACAGTCAATTAAATATTGCCAATGCTGGGACCTGCCATTATAAGAAATAAATTGATTTTTTTCAGAATCGAGATATTTTCGTGGACAAAAGAATTTTTCGAAATGTTGATATTTCGTAAAGATAGTTTAGTGGCCTACAGATATTCGACGATCGGCCCAACAGGTCAGAGATCATTTAGAATAAAGAGAATGATCCTAAAGTAATTTCCAAAGTATCCAAAATAAGAGAAAAATTTCGCAGGGCAGGTTTTTTATGTTCCAGGAGGTCCTGAAATCCGAAATAGCTCCGGAAGACCAAGGTCCTCGTGCAAAGTAATGGAGAGCGTGATCGAAAGATATAATTCGATTGTTAATTAAGTTATAAAGCCGTTGAAGACTTTGAGAACGATAAATATATATGTTTTCTCATTTTTTCCCTAATGCTTTACTTATACTGTTTATATGTGTATAAGTAAACTGCGTGGAAGAGCGAGAGGTTCGATAAGATAGGGTGTGTACGCAGCATGTACAACTATACATTGATATGGCTTCCACGGCTTCCGCCACGACAAACCAACGTCGATCGCCTTACCCGTCGATCGTTTTGCTCCTGCCACCTTCTGCCTAAGTACTTGCCCTATTCCGTCTCGCGAAGCGTTATATTCTCTTCCCTCAAACAATCAAATTATCACTATTCAAACTTCTAATAGCGAATCTCTATGCGTTTCCAAATATTTCTCCTGTCGTTCTCCTTCGACATTATTATTCCAGAAAAAACGCTCTGGCTCTGTGCTATCCTCATTGCGATTAAGGAGGTCGGATCACGACTCACCAATGTTGCCATAAACATGAAATTTTCAAAAAGATGACAATTTTATCAAATTCTTTTTACTCATTTTGAGAGCTGGAAAAAAATTTTTAATTCTGCAAAAAGATGAAATAAAAATACCGTTATGTAGTTCGAACCCTTAACCATGATCGATCAAAATTTCAATTAATTTAAGTCATTTTTACTATGAGAAAAAAAATTTTCCGAAGAAAAAAAGCGGAAAAAATACAGTTTTTTTTTGCAAATAATTATTTACGATTATTTGACAATACAAATTCTTCTCCAATTTTTCTACCACTTCAACATGAATATATAATAACATAATAATATAAATAAATAAATAAATAAAATGAAATGGAAAATTAAATACTTGAAATAAATAAAATATGAATAAAATAAAAATAAAATAAATAAAATATAATAATATATAACATTACATAATATAATAATAGCAATTCCAAAGTAAAGTCCACGTGGATAAGCATAAAGTTTACATATATACAAGAATACATCTCGTACATACGAATTTGGACTTGACTCTCAATAATTCGACGATCACGTGGTGAAAAATGTTAAAAAAATGTCTATTTGTATATTCGATGCCAAAGAATGTTGACACCAAAAGAAATGAAGTTCTCATTATTTTTATTTGGCGATCCAGCCTCCTTAAGTTTTGTTAGCTGTTTCCTCGGAACTAAAACAAAAACTAAAAAAATGTGAAAAAAAAAAAGTTTCTGGCTGCCGTGGTGAAAGAAATGCGGGGACGATTGAGAGAGAAGCTGAAAATGTTGGGTCTTGGATTGATTGCAGAAGAGTTAGACGACGATAACCGTTCCGACGCTCGTTTGCATCACCGAGGAGGACGAAGTCCAAGCGGCGATGGGCAGGACGACTTGGGGGATGGGGACGACGGCGGAGACGGTAGCGACGTCGATGACTCGGGTGGAGGCGGGGGCAGCGGAGGCGGCGGCCATCACAACTCCTCGTCGGGGAACGCGTCAGGAGGGCAGGGAATCCAGGTCGGTTTGGATGGTTGTGAGTCCGGGAAAATCAAGCGGAAGAAGAAAACGCGTACAGTGTTTTCAAGGTCGCAAGTTTTCCAGTTGGAAAGTACGTTCGATCGAAAACGTTACTTGTCGTCGTCGGAACGTGCAGGACTCGCGGCGTCCCTCGGGCTGACGGAAACCCAAGTAAAAATTTGGTTTCAAAATCGTCGTAACAAGTGGAAACGACAAGTTGCTGCTGAGCTCGAAGCGGCCAACATGGCCCACGCGACTCAGAGACTCGTTAGAATTCCTGTGCTTTATCACGACGCGACGGTCGGGAATTCGGTGATTTCGGGATCGTCGGGCAACGGGATCGGTGGCTCGGTCGCCTCGAGCGTCGCGCCGTCTTCCGTCACCGGCGGAATCCCTCACAGCGTCGGCGTTGGCACTTCCGGATGCGGCGTACCCACCGGCGGACCTGCGATATTCTACTCGCATCATCAGCACCAACACCATCACCATCCATCCCACGTGCAAGCCCACAGTATGCTGACCCATCAGGTCCATCCCCAACCACCTCCTCCACCTCCTCCGCCTCCTAATCCCCAGCCACCCCCGCAATCCTCCCAATAACCCCGCACTCTGTCTTGTCAACGTCCAAATGAAAATTGGCACGAAATTCGCCTCCGGAATCATGAGCCACGACCGAGCAAACCCAAACAGCAAATCGATCCGCTCTCCGATCATGTGAAAAGTGTCAAAAGTCTCAATGACCATTACCAACTGTTTTATCCTACGACCGATCGATCGGAGAGCCTCAGGCATGGATTCCATGCTCCGGACGATCGAGATGAGGCGATTCTTTCGATTACCAATCGACACGAAAAACCTCGAGACATCAAGTCCGATCGCCCTGTCCAAACCGCCACTAAACATCTTCAACGTCGTCGCGCTCACCCGGACGAATTTTTCTCGATCAACCAATCCGAGAAAACGCTTAACCCGACAAGCACCATTATTAATTGTAAGAGACCAATTATCCTTGTCGTTAATATCGACGAATAAACGGATGATTGCCCACGTGTCAATATTAAGAGAAATAATAAGAAAATAAGATATTGCGTCGCTATAAATCAACTCTGTCGTCTATTTTTTATTTATCACGTATCGCCATTCCTACTCGAACCTCAATCAAACTCTAGTCGCCAAAATATTCCGCAATATTGACGTTTCCAGTGACGTCGCAATGCAACGAAATTCGTTTTTCCCTTTGCCAAATCCCATCATTTATATATTCAGAATTAAATAGCGATTATAAATCGATCGATTTTTGCCCAAGAAAAATAAATCGGCTCGATAAATATGGTTCATTTTTCAAATTAAACAAATAATCAATGAAAATCAATATTTTTCGTTGCATTTCAACGTTGCAAACTTCAGCATCATCGTTCCCAACGCCGCGTCACGAGAAATTTCTCCCCAAAAACAATTCGACTCGATAATGAATTTTTTATTCTGAAAAAAAAAAAGCAGAAATGATTTTTCGAGCTAACTAAATATCGTAAATTTGTTTGCTTGATCCCCGCGACATTAAAGCGATAAGAATTCGATTTCAAACGGGTACTTGATGGCATAAATACTCTCGCCCGACCCATCCAACGGAGAATTTACTTTCCCTTGCTCTTTAGCCTCTTTTGTTGTTTCTGAAATCCCAGGAGCGTGAATCAATCGCTATATCGTCATTTCCGACTTGTCTCTCAGCTTGACTGTTATATTTTTTATATTTTCTATGTACAGAGCATTTTTAGTCGTGATGAGCGTGATCCACGGGTATAAAAACGTGAAAAGAGATAGGGGAGAAAAAATAATAGAAGAGAAGGAGAGATGCACGTTGGCAGAGAGAAGCTCTGAAATATCCACCTGGGAAAAGTCGGTGAGGCGCGCAAGGCTCGAGCAATGCTCGGCTCAATCTGTAGCGTTGGAAAAGCAACCGTTTCGTTTCCGCGCCGGGCGCGTTCTCTCTCCGTACGTGTGTATACGCTACATAACTTTTCTTCAAGTTCTCTCTTATGCCACGCAATCAGGCTGAGCACTTTCGTCCTCGTAGTTATCGCGAGCAAATTCTCCAGTCTGAGAACGCGCAAAGCTCTCTGACATTTCATCCGACCACACCTCTTTTTTTTTTTTTTCTTTCTTTTACTCGCCATCTTTCTTTCTCATTGCCGCGCGCGCGACGCATTTCTTTCACAGAGTTCATTGGAGCAAAAGCGATGGAGCACGCGAAAAGTGCTTGCGCGGATTTCTAGTCGTCGCTGCGATCGTCAAAAGTGTGACGATTCGGCGTAACCGATCCGTTGCATTCCGAACATTTCCATGCGCTCGTCAATTTCATTTTTATCTCCGGCGAGACTCAAAGACACCAGTCGTCTTGATCCAGTTCCATTCACGTTTCTCATGTTCCACGCTCCTCACCTAGCGGCAGATAAAGAACGTTGTACGTTCAGAAGAAAAAAAAAACGAAAAAACGAAAAAAATTTTTTTTTTATCTATCCAGAATTCTCGACAGAGAGATATCACGCCATAGAGTCGTTGCTGGCTCGTTCAGGCAACGCAATACTGGCCGTATGAGGTGAGAGTCCTCGGTAGACCACGAGGGAACACCAACTACAATACCAATAGCGCTTTGGAGCTGCAGAAACATCGAGCAAGAAACATGAACGCCGCGCGAACGCGAGGAAAACGCGTTCTACATTATCTCTCTATCTCCCGCCGCAACCTCTCTCCCTCCCTCCCTCCCTCTCTCTCTTTTTATTTTCCTCTTTATTTTTCCTCCCCAAACAGCTCCCTATCTCCAAAGCTCTATTTCTCTCTCCTTTCTCTTTCGCTTTCTCCATGGCTCGTATTCGAGAGGCGAAGTATGCGGCATTTCTAAGTACATGCACTTCAATCATCGTTCTCACACCCCGTCGCACCCCATCGCACCTTCGTTCTTTCGCTTCTGATCTCCTCAACGCCCGAGTCTTTCATCCGCGAGCTCCTGTGGCATCCTCCGTTCTCTTCTCACTCTCGTCTTTTTTTCTCTCTTTCTCGCTCAATCTCTTTTCTTTTTTCTCTCTATTTACTAATATACACACACAGATTTCCGTCCATACGTTCAAATATATTGTGTGCTCTGTGTACCCCGATCTCTCCTCTCTGCACACTTTTTTCATTGGACTCTCTCCACCTCGTATTTCATATTTTCCTTCCTTTCATTTCTTCCTGCGCATATCAACTCTCCAAAATCCGAGCCTCCGACCATAATATTGCCTTCCAGAGTCCATCGTCAACGCACCTTCTCGCCCATCATTCCTCGTACTTTATCTCGTATTTAATGTTCTTACACGATCCTCCGGGAGCCGGAGATTAAAAATACGTTTTCAGCCTTTGAAAAACTTCGCCATAGGAAAATATTCATTAAAAAGTAATAAAAGAGTATATTTATTCAAAAATTCTTTGAATTCAATGCTTATTTCTTGATATTCATTTCTTATTTTTTAAGTACGCAATTTTTTTTCAATAAATATGAAATTTTATTTGAATAAGTATGTTTTTTAAATAAATGACAAATTTGTCACGTTCAAATTAAATTTCTATTTATGTTGAATAATTCCGACGATTTTTATATTGAATAAATCAAATTATTTCAAACGAATGAAATTTCTATCCATTTTGAATAATTCCCAAGATTTTCACATTAAATAAATCAAATTATTTCAAACGAATGAAATTTCTATTTATTTTGAATAATTAAGAAGATTTATATATTAAATTAATCAAATTATTTGGAAGAAATAAATGTCTCTATTAGGTCGATATTTAAATGAATTAATTTCTTTCAGTTAAATTAATTTTATTTATTTCGAATAAATGTTTTTTCTGGCCGTTCTCGTACGTGATTGTGCGATATGCATGAAGTGCACGTGCGCTCAATCGAGAACGTGCGGTTTACTGGATCGCTGCGCGGACGCTCATTCACGAATTCCTGGCAGGATTTAAATTCATTTTCTTCAAAGAAACCGATGCATTTTTATGGGGTTTTTTTTTTACCCCCCAAAAATGGTAAACGGAGAATTTTTTTCACTCTCTCTCTCAATGAAAATCCAGATTTTGTATTATCGATTGGTCAATGTGTACTTCATCATTGAATTAGTGTAATTCACTTATACTTAGCAAAAGTATATTATGAGAGGTACAATGGTGAAGTCCAGAGCGAAAATAGAGTAGAGATTATGATACTCGGAGTGTGACTATATATACAACGAAGCGGAAAGCAAAGTCCCTATTCCTTTGGCTTCTTGCTAGAAAGCGTGGATTTTTCTTTTTACATTTATTACAGCATTGTCCACGTAAAATTCAAAATTCGGAGTCACAACTTCCTAGAACATTTTTTTTTATCTTTGCTTCCTCATAGAGGAAGCTACGTGGCGGTGAAATTTTATTCTTTTCCAGTTTTCAATGTCAACGTTCTTAAAATGTCCCAAAACGTTGAAAAATCATATCCAGAAAAAATGTCCGGATGTTTATGTGTGTATGTTCTGGCACTGTAAAATTCAAACGTTTATAACTGCAGAACGGTTTGAGCACCGACTCTTGGTTCGTTGAGAATTTTTTCGAAATTGATAGAAAACTATGAATTCTACGGAATTTTGAAATTTTCAAAAAAAGCTCGTCATCGCTTTAACTTTCCCAAATTTCTAAATTTAGTATGAATTTAGTTTTTTATAAATAGAGTATCATGGTAGGAAGGTTGGTATTGAATTTGGAAATGATCGGTCGAACGATTTGAATTTAATGATTTTTCGAATTTAAATCTTTTCTTTTTCAAATTTACAAATTTTTTAAAATATCGTGAATGAGTTTGTACTTTTGAAATTGTGACGACAAATTTTTGTAAATAGCGAAGAAAAAGAATGTCCATAAAGTTTGAATTTCGATTTTTAGGAATAAAAATTAATTCAAACTCGATTACGCTCATAAAATGAGATTTCATCGATTCGAAGGGCTCGAAGAGCACGAGAAGAGGCATAAGCCATCCAAGCAGGCAGGTATCGAATTTTACTGAGTGTGCCCTTGTGTGATGTTGCCCGGGAGAGGATCGAAAGTTTGTCGGGTGTGTCGAGAGTCCGAGAGAGCATTGTCGCCCCGGCAATCTGGAGTCGAATTGCCAGCTCCGTCTCTCTCTCTCTCTCGCTCTCTCTGCTTGGTTCTTCATTCTTGACGTGTTCCTCCTGCTCTGCGTACTTTTTTCACGTGTCAGCACGTATACATATATATACTTAGCCTGGAGTAATTTAACGCGTAAAGGGGATGACAATGGGGGGTTGGGAAGCCCGTTGCCCACACCCTCGAAGCGAGACTGTATAATCTATACACATACCCCCACTTTTTTTCATTTTTTATTTCTCCTTCGACTCTCCACTTACGTTCATCTCTTTTACGCCCTCCATATACGTAGGTAATGATCATATTACGCGAGTGTTTGTCGAATACCCGCGAGAAAAATGGCCTCATAACGTCACGAGTACAACAACCCCTCTTACTGAAAAAAAAAACGTTCAAGAAAGAAAATAAACCATGTGGAAAAAACTCACCCCCTGTTACTTTCTGAAAAGGGATTCGAAAAAATTGAGTCAAGATTTTGCCCATAACATCGAACGATTGTTTCGTAAAATATCGGAAAATCATCATTAAGGAGGTTCGCTACATCCAAAAATTCGATAAGAAGTTAATCAAATTTTGTAATAATATTCTTTAACATCAAATACGATGACACCATTTTTTTTCTATTTTTCGTACACACAGTTGTCGAATAATTCGAGTTCGCAATGTGCAAAAGATATTCCTATATATATATATCTGAATCCTATGCTTATAGGATTCTAGGATAAAATTCTAATAATTTCAAATTTCATAAAATTCTAATAATTTCCAATTTTATTTAATTCTAGTAATTTTAAATTTTATAAAATTCTAATAATATCGAATTTCATAAAATTCCAATAATTTCGAATTTCATAAAATTCAAATAATTCCGAATTTCATAAAATTCAAATAATTTCGAATTTTATTAAATTCAAATAATTTCGTATTTCGTAAAATTCCAATAATTTCGAATTTCATAAAATCCTAATAATTTAGAATTTTTCCATGCTCTTAACATGGCAAGTGCTAATTTAAGGCTCGAAGAGGCCAAAGCAGTTATTTTACTTAAGTGTAGATTGAACGAACTAATAACAACGACGATAGATAGTGACGATCACGACGAGATAATGCGTGTGACGATAAATTAGATTGAGAGAGATCGACTCGGGCTGGAAGCTAAAGTGAGTTATCGACTAGAAAAACACGATACAGTTACTTGCTCGAGTGTCATGTTTATATATGAAAAAGAGCGTCATCTGTTAGCGATGAATGTCAAGTAAGTACGTGTAATAAAAGTATATAGCTGGACCATATATAAAGCTCGAGGTTATCTCCATCAAGAGCCAACCCCTCGTATAGACGAATGAGCGATATTAGAGAGTCAGCTGGTCGTGTAATCGTGGAGGGCTTACTGCGATTCTATAGGGTGATTATGGACGATTAATTTTTTCATGTTATCCTCGGCCTTCCGACTAGTTTTGATTACTTTAGTGAAATCAAGAATCTCTCGTCAGATGTGGAGCCGCTGACACGCTACGCTTTCATCCACTCGATAATTATTACTATTTTATCGTAATCCTCACTTTTCTATCTCAGTCGATGGGAAAATTGCTACGTGCAATAAAGAATGATGCAACTTCATTCAACTTTTATTTATATCCACGTTAAGTCGAGAAGAGTGGCAAAACAGGAATTTATATTTATTTTTTATATTTTTATATTTTTTAATATTTTATATTTTGTATTTATTGAATTCTTATCATATTGTCGTACGTAGCCAAGCTCCTTAACAAAGTAAAATCAAAGGATCGATGCGATTGTCGTTTGTTTTTATTTTTACGAGAAACGTAAAACGATGGACAATCGAAAATGAGATTTTTGAGTTCACTTCCGGAGCAATCGTGATCTGAAAACCTATTCGTTAAGGACGAAAGAGATTTCGTCCTTTTTTCAATCGGCCACGTCCTCGCAACAGGCAATTAGTGTAATGGAATGAATATTTGGGTAAATCTATTGCTACTGGTGGTAGAAGCTTGGACGTTGAATGGAAGTGGGTCCGGGGATATTTTCATTATATTTTTCTCGCTCACGCAGGGCTCAGGGGTGGTCTTAAATGCCTTGCCATGGAATTCTCTCTTTGACTGCCACCACGCACGTTAAGCCATCGTTTACCAGTGCTCGTCACTGTGTCCCGAATCCACGTACACTCCCTAAAGATATTTAAACAAAAATTCCATCCGAGCTCGTACATGTGTGTATAGCAGCGAGGGGTTCATGGATTGTATAGCCCTTGGCAAGCTTTTTCGGTGCAACTCCTCACACAGTTTGCCAGCCACTGTTTCACGAACAACTTTCACAGATTCGAACTGAGAGAGAGAGAGAGAGAGGGAGAGAGAGGAAAATATGACACACACGATCTTTCGGCCACAGTTGGCACTAAAACGGACGAGCCCGCATATAAAAACAAGCATATTATTTATATCTATACATTCATATCGTGTTCAGAGTATTTTCTGTACGATAGGGGGTGCTCAAGGTACAGGGAAAGTGGAGATCGAAAGGGAAAAAAACGAGAACGAAGATGGAAAGAGAAAGAGAGAGAGAGAGAGAGAGAGAGAGTCAATGGGTATAAGCACTAAGCACGTAACTATGAAAAGAAACGTTGGGGGAGAGGAAATGGTTGGCGAATCGTCGCTAGATTAAAAAGAGGCTCCCTTTTCACTTGCTCTTTTATGCCGTGCTGTTGCTCTGCTAGTACTGACTGTGCACCCCTACACGCACCATGTGCCTCTTTCCCTGTCTCCCTTCTGTTCTCTCTCTCTCTCTCTCTTGCTGTGCGCTCGTCTTTCGAAAACGTGTGTCCCGTGCGGAATATTGCTCTGTGCTTTTCATTGCTCATCGTCTCTCGCTCTTCTCTGCCCTACACTACAAAAACAAACTCTGCCATTCCAAATATCCTCGGCATTGTAAACTCAGGGTGATTGGAAAATCAGATCACTTTCTCGCCCGGCAAAAACATCTTCGATGACGTCACTCTCTGACCGAGTCACGAATTAAAGAAAAAATCCGTAACCACAGTGTGGATCTTGGATCATCAAAAGTTTAACTCTTTTCCTCCTTCGACTCTATTTTCCTGGTTCACATTTTGCCATGACCATTGCTTGATCGAAAAAAACCAAAAATTTGTAAAAAAAAGTTTTCATTCAAGATTTACAAAAAATATTAAGAAAAAAAGGCAACTGGGTTCGAATCGAACCCGAAATTTTTATTCTCGTCAATTATTTTCGTAATTAAGGGAAGTGGCTACACACAACAATGTTGCCATGATAAAAATATGGGAAAATTCGAAATTATTATAATTTCATCAAATTTGGTGAGCACACTCTTATTATTAATTATTAATTATCAATTATTATTTTATAAAGTATTATTATTATTATACTAATATATCATATTATATTATAATGTAATTATATTAATATAATATTATAACACACATTAATATTGAATGAAAGTATTAAATATTAATATACAAATTTGTTGAGATTTTTTTCTACATAGTTTTCGAGTTTTGGATCACTAGAATTTACATGCATAAACATAGGGTTCAGATATATAGGCATATATTTTGCATATTGTCGATATAAATTATTCGACAACTATGTGGACGAAAAATTGAAAAAAAATGGTGTCTCTGTATTTGATGCCAAAGAATATTATTACCAAATTTAATTAAATTCGTATAATATTGTGGTACGTAGCCAACCCCCTTAACGGCATGAATTTTTGATAAAAATACAAGCCGTTACGTTTGTAGAAAAAAATCTCTCTTTTTCTCGACGCCGGGGGCATTTTTTCTATAAACTTTGCTACGCTTTGCTGCGATCCGTTTACGGATGGCGTTTCGGCAAGTGGACACTGATTCTTTCCATCAGCGTCTTCGACGTTATTCGTCCCGACGAAACCGAGTTTGTGGCTTTCACCTACACAAATTTGACGTTCAATGTTTCCTCGTAGAGAGTCGCGGAAGCTCGAGATCAGGAACATCATGCACTAGCCATATCGCGTTAGTCATGCAAAGTTCCCAGGACATTTTTTACAACCCGCTGAAAGGATTCGCCATTTTCTATCTCGACAGATACAATGCGGATGGAAATGTATATATTGGATCGTCAGGATCGTGGAGCATTGTTGAAAAGGCATATCGAACATGAATTAGATGGCGGCTCGTTGGTTCCGATTGACTTGAGTATTCGCATATGGTATTCCCCGAACTGCAATGGCTTTTTTGGCTTCGGCTCGGTGTATGAAGTATAGTATTCCATTATTCTGGCTGCAGCCCCTTTATCTCGCCCTTCTCGCTATGGAAAAGTAACAAAATAATTCATCAACGTAACGAAAAAAAAAAAGAAAAAAAAAAAAAGTATTCATACAGAAAAAAGCGTCCGTACAATCGCGTACGAAGAGCGAAAGGATAGAAGCGCATTTTTCACCGAAGCGATCTCTTTTTTGTTGCCCCTATATTCCATACGAAATCGTCGTAATAACCATTTTTCCGGCGTTCCGAGAATTCGTATGGATTCTTTTTTTTCCACTATTTTTTATTCCTTTTTTATTATTTTTGACTCCGCTTTTTGCAAAGCCCTGAAATTTCTACAATATTAATTTTGCTGGGTAAATAATCTGCCAAGTCAACGGCTTCGCAGCAACATTCGCCTTATCTGTGCGGTTTTGCCACGCGTTGCCTTTCTCGCCTCTTTCTCCCGGAGCACTCCAAACACACTGAAAATGAAATTTTTGAGAAAAAATGTCGATATTTTGTTGAAAAGTAAATATTTTTTAATAATTTTCCAAATTTTTGTTGTTTTGAAATTTTTTTTTTATTTTCAACGAAACTGTCGACAAAATTGAGGATTTTCACGCCAAGAATTTACTTTCCGAATAAACTTTCTTCAATATTTTTTGCTGCAATAACAAAATTTTCGAAATTTTTCAAAAAAATGTTTCATCGAACGTAACCAACAAAATTTCCTTTCCAGTGAATCGTAAAATCCATAAAAACGACTGCGTTCGGTCGTCAGCCCCGAGTACTCGATAACTCAGAGTCGCTCGGTTTGCCCAAGATTTTTGAAATATTTTCAAAATTGGATTGATTTTTGAAAATTTAAAAAAAATTCGCAAATTCAAAGGCCCTAATGGTGAAAAAAATGAGGAAGGTGCATGAAAAGTATATCGGCGGAGAATAAAAATAATAAGAGCGAGCGACGAGGCGACTAAATCGAGGTGATTTCTGAGAGCGTGCGTGGCTGCGGTCAAATTCTGGGAAAAGCTCTAATGGAATGGCACAGGAAACTCGTTATAGAATAAAAAATAATGTCGACGAGTAAATTTCCACGAAACAGGATTAAACTTTGCTTTTATCTGGAATGCACTTCGCTCATTCCCTGCGTCTCTGGGGCCGGGGGGTGCGAGTAATAAACCAGAGTTTTGAAAAAAAAATGATAAAACTATATGTGGGGAGTAGCGTGCTCTGAAATTTCGACTCATATTTTTCGATAAAACATTTACATCTCATTCGGGCAGCTAAAGAACAAAAGAAAGTTGCTCTGGTGAGTTTGCTGCACGAGCGATCGTGATAAATTCGAGAGAAAATAATTCGCATGGTTAAGGGGGAGCGGGCGGAAAAAAATGAGGTTGAGAAAATTCGCGGATCGAAACGCCAACTCACCAATTTATAATGCGCAGCTCTGATATAATTGCGAATCGATTGTTCGTCGTAGGAAAATGAAAAGGCGAAAGAAAGACGAGAAAAAAAAAAGTCTAGCTCATGGAAAAATGCTCGCGTACTGTCTGCTCTCGATAAATGGATGGTCGCAGCGAAAAAAGCTCCTTTGAACCTTTCGTATGTATATTCATTTGCATGCGCTTGTATAAATATGTGTCGCTCGTGCATAGACCGATGTACGCCAACGAGAAACGCGAGCACGAGCGTTTTACGAACGCTTCGTTGCGCTGCCGGAGATTAATTAACGAAGCACTCGCTGGCGGCGGCGGCAGACGCATCAACAGCCCACCAGTTACGTCAAATATATATACGTACCTCCGCTACCTATCTCCATCCTTTATATACACATTTTTGCAGTCGTTAGCTACGTCGATTCTCGAGGAAGAATCAAAAATTCCGATACGAGACTGTTGCACATTTTATAAGCCAGCCTATTCAACGAGTAAACACATACAACCGTCTGGATGCATTGACGTGTAACGTATGGACCATCAAACTTTGTGATGCATTGATTTTTTCAATATTCTCGAATTTATAATTTTTTTAAAAATTTTTTTATTATAATTCTCGTTGCGACACGAAGTTCGGAAACTTTTCATACCACCAGGTGAGTCATTTTGGTTGTGACACAAAATTTAGCCGGATCGGTCGAAGCCAATACTCGGTTGGGTGACCGTGCCATCGATCGATAAATTAAATATTTTTTCATAATTTCAAAATTTTCGTTATTTTAACAATATTTTTCATTTATAATGAAACTGTCGATCAAATTTACGATCGAGGTGACTAAAATTTACTTTCCAAGGGAACTTGCTTCAATATTTCTTGCGGCAATGACTAAATTTTTGTGATTTTCCGAAAAAACGGTTTTACAGGGGCAACACGGAGGATGGAGTGGGGGCAAAAAAGTTGGTTTGGGCGGAGAACAGGAGGCACGAGTTCCAAGGAAGCGACAGCAGAGAAGCTGCAGAGCAGAAAGTTCGATCGTCCTGGAGATGGAAAAGCATGGATCATCGACGTAGATGAAATTTTATAAATTTCGCTTCCGATCGAATAGAATTTCCCAGATCTTGAGAGTTGGAATTTGTTTTGTTCTCTATGAGGATGAATTTTCACAACGTGCAGTGATTCCTTGCTCGATCTCGATGGGCTCAATGATAATCAGATGGAGATAAATCTGCGGGGGCTCAGAATCAGGATGCGAAATGTTTCGTCCAAAAATGTGGGGAATCTTCATTGAAACGAATTTCCATAATCTCTGAAAGAGAGGAGGCAATATCGTTGGAATAATATCTTTTGATGGAGGCTGCGCTTTTGTGAGTGGGAACGGCGATAATGATTAATTCTGGGAAGGGCTTATGTACGAAGGGTTTTGATAATAATTTCGCGACATAAAGGCAAATGAGCCAGAAAGCTCAAAGACCGCGGGAATCGAACGTGCATTATAGGAGCCGGGAGTTCTCCTCTTTTTTCCTGTCGAAAGAGAGATTGGTAGAAAAAGAAAAAAAACAACAACAACAAGGTAGAGGAGCAGAGGGTTGGAGAGTGAGCCGATAATGACGCTGCGGCCGAATGGAAAATGCGCCAGTGAGAAAAGAGAGAACATAGAGAGAAAGAACTGGTGTACTTTGGTAGAACGTGGTGCGAGTTGAACGCAGCCTGTTCGCCTCTGGGAATTCCCCGGCCCAATCGACGGTTATCCACAGGACTCTCTAGCGCGCTAAAGCCATGCATGTGCATTATTCGTGTCTTGTGTGTGCGAGCACCGATTACAATTCTCCATTGCATGCCCCCTACGCGTTCCTTTTTCCTCTCTTTCTATGGAGCAATGTGCCTCGTCGCCTCTTTCTTCTATCTCTTTATCCTAAAACTCTCTTTATCTCTATACATTTCGCTCTCTCTCTCTCTCTCTCTCTCTCTCTCTCTCCCGATCCGTTCTTCCCTCCATTTGGCTCGACACACTCCGGCATATATGTTTTCTCTTGGTTAATAGACTCGTCACACACCAACAGAGACTTTACCACATGTGCTCAACGGATATCTAATAGAGCCTGGATGCTGCGGAGCGAGAAAGAGCCAAATTGAAGGGAAGTCGACCGGCATAGTGCGTGTCACTTCGTTGCCCCCCCCCCCCCCCCGCACACAACTCGCAGGATAATCGACTGAAAATAATCCCAAGAGACATTTTCGCACCCTCCAACTAACTTTCCTCTCAACTCTCATCTCACTCTCTTTATTTATCCCCCGCTCCTTCATCCAGTTTATACAAAAGAACAGCCAAATTATGGACGAGCTAAGAATCAAACCTCTTACCAACTTCGAATTTCTGCTAATACGGATTTATATACGGGACACATTTACAAGGCACGTCCATATGAGCAGCCAACACATTTAAGGACGAGCCGAAAGTATAAAAACAAAAAGAATTCAGGCCCATCTGGTGCCTCGTACCAGCAACGATGAGTCTATGATTTTAATCATTGCTACTACAATTAACGAAACTTACATCCAACCATTAGTGGAGATTTCTGAAAGCCCCGAAGTCGATGTCGAAACGCGAATGAACGGTCGGCCCAAAAATTGCAATCGATAGCGATCGGAAATCGTATATTCGATCTTGTCAAAGTTCATTTGATGCTTAGGAGACAAGAAAGATTTTCAATTAGGCGCGGAATCCACATGTTGGGGATCGAACGATTTTTTATATTGAATTCTTGAATGGCTCGTTGTGTACGAGCTTTTGGCTACTGAAAAGATAAATTTGTTGGGAAAGGTGGAGATTTTATTGGAGACGTCCGACTAAACGTTTTTTCGAAAAAATCACGAAAATTTGGTCATTGCGGCATAAAATATTGAAGGAAAAGCAAATTTTAATCATCCCGATGGTCAATTTTACTGACAATTTCGTTAGAAATGATGAGATAATGAGGAAAAATGTTGAAATTATCAAAAAATATTTAGTTCACCGTATTCAACAAAATATCGACGTTTTTTGACAGATTTTCATAGACTGTACGCCAGACAGACACTATATGCGAATCTCTCGAGTATTTCTTCGGTAACGGGACTCTGGAATCAAATGCGAGAGCGAAAGAGGGGTGGGGGGAATACTGAGGGTTGTGAAGGATTACGCGAGCGAGTACAGAAGCGATATAGTAGTCAGAGCCGAGTCACGGCCTACTGATGCCCTGTCGTGTGGCCTGGGAGAGTGGCGTGTCGCGAATCTCTTTTCATCGATCTGATGACCATCGTGCTGAATGCACACATCACAGAGGTAGACCAGAGAAGCTTGAAACAGCGAGAGAGGGAGAGACTCTCGGTGTATTGGTCGGTATACACAGCTTTATCTACTTCCATTCGTCCGATGTCCGATATAAGTGGATACGCTTTTGTGGCGTGCAGAAGAGAGTGAGCAAGAGGAAACGGGCTCATGGGCCGTCACGATACAGCGCTCGCGTTCGCGTTTTATTCTTTCTTCCATCTTGCTCTTTCGTTCGCTCTCCACACGTTACGCATTCAATGCTTTTCTCTTCTGCTTTTTTCCCTCCGCTATTTTTCGTTATCTCTGTTTACTTTTCAAACGAGAATCAACCGCCTCTGGCCACTATCGATGCTCATTGCTGAAGGGGATCATTCTCGCTCCGTATACACGCACAACGCGCGAGAAAAGCCTCCAACTCGTAATGTACCACTCACTTGGATACTAATCACGATTATTCACTCGCTACGGGCAACTCGCACTGCGAAAATTACAATTTGTCAAAAAAACTTGGATATTTTGTTGAAAACGGGCAACTAAATATTTTTTCTTCAAAATTTTCGTTATTTTCACCATTTTTTCCATTTCTAGCGAAACTGTCGGTTAAATTTACGATTCGGATCACTGAGATTTACTTTCCAAATAAATTTCGCGCAATATTTCGCGTTACGATAATTCTTTTTCGTTCCAGACTGACTCCAGATCTAATTGTAGATTTTTCCCATCCAGAAATATGGGCCACCGGAAAATACTTTCTCGATCTGCGTAAAAAAAAAAATTTCGATCTATTTTATTTATCTATTTTTTCGCCTTTATTTGCCCTCGCAGACGCACACGAACCAATGTGGCATCTTCTGGTTGCCACAAACCACCCTCGCCCGCCTCCATTTGTCCGGGAATTAGTACCAATTACCGGGAGTTAATTAGCTACAAGTATAATGATTGGATAATAACTGGAAAGGAAGAGGAAAAACTAAACTGCGAGCGACACGAAATAATGTGCTGTGCGATTGTTTTCGTTGAACGGTATCAAAGGGCCAAGATTTTGTAAAGAAGAGAGAGAGAGAGAGCTGTTTCTGATGGTTCACTTGGTTCACATCATACCGGGCAAAAGGGTGGCTCGCAATTACGGATTTTGAGTGACAGATGCCCGCCCGCCAGTCGGAAGATTAAAACAAGTAATCAAAGCTCTCTCCCTCGCTCGCTCTCCCTCTTCTCGTAGTATATTCCCCAAGAAATCTCTCGCTCTCTCTTTCTCTCTCTCTCTCTCTCTGTCCTTTACCCATTGCTCACCCTTTCGCGAATGGGTATGTATGGATGCACGTTACTCACCCCAATAACCGCCTAACGGAACAGCGCCACTGTCTTTTCTTTCTTCGAGTCAGGTCCTCTTGCACAAGTTGTACGGTACACCACAACGACTCATTTTCTCTCACACCCCCCACCCCCTCGCGTTCTTGTCTCTCTTTTTACAAAAGTGCTCTTTTTCTCGTCTTCCTCCCTGTCGTTGTTCTCTTTTTTTTTTCCTCCTTGTTGCAACGATGATTCTCAATCGCGACTCCTTTTTCCTCCTATCCCCTTTTGTACTCGCCTACTTTTGTGCTCGTTTCTAGATCCCGTACCGCACTCATTAGGGTATCAATCGATTATGTAATACATAGAAATATAGAGAACTTATTGACAGAATATCAGCGTCAAAGATACTCTGCTTTTTCAAAGTCGAATCTTTTCTTCGAGGCAACCACTACAGGAAACTCGAGGATCGATCTTTTTCGATGCTTCTGAAAAGAACAGTTTTTCTTGGAAAAAATCGATATTTCGTTTATTTCGAAAAATCACAGAAATTTTGTCATGGCAACGAGAAATATTGAAGAAAGTTTCTTGGGAAAGTAAATATTTGTCATCGGAATCGTAAATTTTGCTGAGAGTTTCGTTAGAAATGAAAAATATTGTGAAAATAACGAAAATTTTGTAATTATCAAAAAATATTGAAGTTAACGTTTTCAACTAAATATCGAAGTTTTGTGAGTAAATTTAATTTTCAGTGCACGATATATTCACACTTATTGGGCATTCTCGTATGGGCTAAATTTGAATTATCAAATGGAATTTGAAAACTATTTTTCCTGGCAGAAATCTTTTATTTTCACGAATTTTCTTCTTCGGGTTTTTTTCTGGAGGTTCAGATTTTCTTCTGAAAAGATTCTTCAGGAGGATTTTATTTTTTTCCTTCATTCTGGATTGGTCGTAATGATCGAATAACGTTAAAATGCGAGAATACATTTTTCCAGGATCCATAAATCGACGATTCCTCGAGAATGGTACAAAGGAAAGTAATTTACTTTTCTGTCTTGAATATTCGTTCAGGAAACCGCGAGGATTGCGTCAGGACCGACTTCAGTGGAATTCCGCAAACTACAAAGTCGTTTGGTTCGTCCTTATCAATTTTTCTTCGTTTCCGCGGAGTCTGGGCATGGCACATTTTTATGAAGCGAATTTTCACGGTGTCAAAATGGCGAGTTGCTTCAGTTTGTTCTCGTGCATGATAAATCCTCGAATATCTAAAGAAAAAATGTCACGGGGGTGCGGTGGTTTTCGTGTAGACGAAATCCGTCCATCACGACCCACGGAGATTGGTTTAGTATCGGTACTTTCCTTAGTTCTGTTTTATTCATTTTTTAATTTTTTTTTGCTCGCAAGCCTTTGCATAGAAAATTCAGGAAGACCCAGATCTGGTGCCGTGGACATGTGGGATGCGGTTCGCGCACAGGTTGTTGGCAAATGAGAAAAGTTTTGATATCCAAAACAGTTGGTGAAAAGGTGGAAACAGGATTCGATATTCTCGAGGGATTTGGACAGGATTTTTATGAGATCTTTTTGTCTCGGGTATCTTGGCAATGATGTTCGGAGACGAAGAAGAAAGAGAAAAGCTCAGGACAGAGATCTGGGAACCCATAAGTATATATGGCGATATATTTATTACAGAATGTAGCTCGAGAGCTTATGGGGGAGACGCAATTTCTGTTTGAAAAGAAGAATTATCGTGGCGTGCGGTGGAAAGGCCTTAAGATGGCTGTCTCGCGTGCTGGTGAAGAAAAAAAAAAAAAAAGCGAAGGAGGAGGAACGAAGAAGGAGGTGGGTGACGAAGCGTCGTGGAGCTTCGAATATGATTAGTCCTGGGAGACTTGCATATACGAGACTCGAGGAAGACGGTGACGACGACAGGATTGGATTTGGTGGGATAGCAAAGAGGATGAGCCGTTTATCTCTGGCGTCGCTTTTCAGTTTTTTACTCCCTCCCCGAACTTTCTCTCTCGCCAACCAAACCGAGCACAGCATCCTTCTTGAATTTTCTTCTTCCTTACTCTCAGCCATCGCTCATCTCCGGTTACTTTATCCCTCGCTTTGGGGCGTTACCGCCGCAACTTTGCCCGTTCTCTATCTTACATAAATCTCTCTCTACGTATGCCCCTCTCTATGTGAGTCTGTGTACACATCTTTTTCTCTGAGAAATAATAAGCTCCCTACAATCTCTTCATCCCCTTTCGTGCTCCAGGCTGACTCTTATTTTCTCGCTTCGTTTCCCTCTTCCCTTTTCTCCTTGTACACTCACTATTTAATTTTCTCTCTCTTTCTTTTTCTCTCCTCCTTTCAATTTCTTATTCCTTTGCAAATTTGTCATCGATTCATTGGCCAGAAACTAAAATCTTTCCCTTTGGCACTCTAATTTGACGTTGGCATCGAGTCACAATAATCACATCGACTAACCACTCTCCAATGACTTTCTAAATTCATTTTCGACACTTGGCAACAATCTCAAGACTTTTCTGCAATTAAATCCCAACTTACGGCGACGGGAATTCGAGAGAATTTTTTTTTTCATTTTCATCGACCAATTTCAACCTTTTAAACCATTTCCCATGCATTTTTTTCTGCCTGGCTTTTCAATCTTTTTTGAAAACCTTTTCCAATAGAGTGGAGGATGGAAAAACTCCCTAGCCAAGTGACCTATTTGCTTTTTTAAATATCGACCGGAAATATATGAAAAATAGGATTCCGTGAATTTTAATTGGCCGGTAAATTTGATCGGAAACTAAAATATTCATAAAAGCGACGTTCCTTCAAAATTGCCCTCCGCCACGAAATCTCGAAACATGTAAAAACCAGAGAAGGGTGTGCATGGAAAACTCCAACTCCACTTACTTACTACGAATAATTTCCAAGTTTTCTATGCTTTTAACATTGCAACATTGTTGTGTGTAGCGACCCTCCTTCATTCTGCTTTCGGAGTAAAAAATTCGTACAAAGATTTGCAGCTCTGAAAGTTCAATATGTTATTTCAATTGCTCGTTTTTATAATACCTTCGCATCAAGATCGAATAGGGGGAGTTGCTGATAAGACTTTCATCGAAGCACTTTGACGAGTTAGTCTTTGCTTGATACTTCACACACGTACAGAGAGACAGAGAGCGATGTATTTGCAGAGTAGTTGGTAAAAGATTTGGTGAAAGCCAGAGAGATAGCGACGCCAAGGATAATCCGTGAGCGTGGTCTTTCGGTGACTCGATCCGCTATTGCTCCCATCGCCACAAAGAATCAAATCAACCAGCACGAGATTGCTCCCTCATCTCTCTCTCTCTCTTTTTCTGTGCAACGAGCAAGCAGTGCTGAGTCTTGATGGAGCTCTGATCTCTCTATCCACCGCTCCATTCAAGTTTCACGAGCCCCTCATGCCCTTTGCGTCTGATTGAACGGACCAGGAATCGGGACCGCTATCGCATCAACTCTCGTCGGTTTCTTTCCACTTGCCCGCCTCTTTCTTTCTCTCTCCGGTCTCTTTTCGTTCCTGCGGGAAAACTAGCAACTATCAAGCGTGCGTGTGCACGCCTTAGAATCGTGAGTGTGCGCACGTGCGCACAACAGCAGCCCACGATATTCACGGAAGTACAGGTCGCGGTTCCGGCCGTGCAAATTGCTCGCCGCTTCAACGCCCCCCTTCGCCCTTTCGATACAACAACTCTTCTCATGTCTTTTTACTTATTCCTCTACCTACCCACCCCAAGACCAAACATTATTTCTACCCTCTTTTCCAATCGAACCAACCATCCAAATGTTTGCCACGTGACCAACCAAATGAGTATTATTCGCACAAGAGACTCTCTCCTCTCTTTCTATTCATTACACAAATGTTTCCAGTCTCTACGATCAGCCAAAGATTACACTCCACTATAAATTCGATGCTCCACGATTTTTCCAAGTTCCTTCGCCACTCACTACATTTTTTATTGCACTTTCTCGTCCTAGCCGATTTTGCGTTCTTTATTTTCGTTTCTATCGATTTTCAGATTTTTAAATAATTCCAAAATTTTTTATTTTATAATTCAAGGGACTGAGTTCAATTATTTTGAAAACTGGGCTCCACGCAGATTAAATTTGACTACAAATTATTTTTAGACAACTAAACTTTTCATAAATTCAATTTCCGTCCGTTTTCATTTATTTTTATTAATCGAATCGACGAAAAACTCGTTCGGACCCATGAAAATTAAGGAAACCGAGTAAATCTCATTTTCCCTGATTCACCCGCCCGCCAGATCACGAACGTAAGTTTCAAAACCGAGAATTAAAAAAAAAACGAAGAAAAACAGTGATCAACGATGAAAATGATTTTTTGTCGCAATTTTTCGTATTTTTGTGTGCCAAAGTTTCTCAACAAAGAACGTTCTACAACTGCATATATTTCGCTCTCACTCGATGTGTATAAACTGATGAATATCAATGAATATTGAATAAGAATGTGAATTAGTTCACGGACTCAAAGTATTCTTTGCTCTCCTTAGGATTGGGTTTGATAGTTTTGGAGTCGGGTTGCCAGTTGGCGGGACAAACCTCGCCGTGTTTCTCAACGAATTGGAAGGCTTTTATAAGTCGTAGAGTTTCCTCGACGCTCCGGCCGACGGGCAAGTCGTTTACGCTCAATTGTCGCAAGATTCCGTCCTTGTCGATGATGAAGAGGCCGCGGAGAGCGACTCCGGCGTCCTCGATCAAGACGTTGTACGAGGAGGAGATGTGTTTGTTGAAATCGGAGAGCAACGGGTAGCCCAGATCGCCGCCGAGCCCTCCTTGCTTCCTCGGAGTGTTAATCCACGCCAAGTGACTGAAGTGCGAGTCGGTAGAGACTCCGATAACTTGAGTATTCAGAGCCTTGAAGTCCGCGACCTTCTCACTGAACGCCAGCAATTCGGTGGGGCACACAAATGTGCTAGAAAGATTGGAATTTTTTCATTGGTTTTCCATTTTTTTATGGTTTTTTTTTATCGGAAAAGATTGCGCAGAAAACTCACAAATCTAGCGGGTAAAAGAAGAGGACAACGTATTTGCCCTTGTAATCGGAAAGCTTGATATCTTTGAAGTCGCCGTTAACGACTGCGGTACCGGCAAACTCTGGGGCAGGTTTTTGTATCTGTGGCCAGTTGCCAAAAAGTTTCGAGCTTATTGAAAAGTTACGTGTGCTTTTTGACAGCGTAAAGTTGAGATTTGTTATCGAAGGAGCTGTGACTGTGACCTGTGGAGGTTAAAACAAGAAGTGGCGAAAAACTTGATGGATTCGAAATCTGACAGCTAACAATAATTGTTGTCAATGAAACTCACGAGCTTTTTTATTTGCGGACACAAACTGACTAGGAATCGCGACATTTTTGTGTTTTTTTTACTAATTATTCTATACTTTGTATCTATAACGATTATATGTACAAAAACAGGTTATGCAACAGTTTCGTAATTTGCTGGTGGCCGAATTTTCAATGAAACAACGACAAGCACCAGCCACGATTCGGTATTATTTGGATTTAATGATAATCACGTCTGTTGCAATGAACTGTTACTCTGTTACACCAATTTTATGATAGTAATAAAAATACGTTATAAATATATACATATACAGGAATGTAGGTAACCCGGTGGAGCGATATGCAGGTTTGAGGGTCGAAATCTCATTGGATATTGGATGGGAGCCGGGAGAGTTGCAGATGGCGCGATCGAGTCATCGGAGCAGTCGGTAATTTTTTTTACTGTTGCTCGAAAACGCGGACAGCGCCACATCAAAATGTTTGTTAAGTAAAAAAGTATCTGAAAAAATCTCCCTAGATAAGTATGTCCACTCTAGTACACGTATGTCTTCAATGTCGTCGTGTCGTCTAGTGTCGTCTCTGGTTCTCACGAGCCAACGGTTTCCGGGCAATGTCATGAAGTTTTGCGTTTTCTTAGTTCGTTAATTAGTCATTACTCGTAAAAAAATAGTGGCAGTCAGAATATTATATGAGAATCAGTGTTATTTAAATGTGCTGTATGATTCCGTAATGAAAAAATGAGTTTTGTGCTTCTGTGACAGATTGACATAAATATGCTTGGAAATCGTGACGTGTTACCATCTTGACATTTCAGGAACAGTAAATAGAGGTAATTTCCGCAAATAACAATTGACATTGAACACTTTCGCACCTGCCCGAACGTTTTTACACTTGACATTTCATGTAACCTCCAGAAATAATTCTCAATGGTCAATACGATTTGTATACGTTCAACATAACCTCTAAAAACATCGAATTTATTGTTTTACATGAATCTGATTACGTCATTTTATTGCAAAATAATAAATAAACGCTTCGTAATGGAACGTTCCATGCTTAACGACCTCAAAATCAATCGATCTAATTTTTTAATTCATCCCCTTGATTTGCTCGTCCCTCGTATACACCGTAATCGTAATAATCGTACGATCGCTTCATTTTTATTTCCCACCGTTCGTTCCAACATTAACCTGGATTTCGACCCTAAAAATAAAATATTTCCATGCTCGATAATAAATCCTTCTCTCAATTATCAAAAAAATCAATGGCCTCCATCAATTTTTCGACATTCATCTCTATAAACGTAAATTTCCTTCATCATTAAGCTCACCAGAGTTTGCAAATCAATTGATTGCAAAAGGCTTTGCAACTTCTGACACGGTCGGAGCGGTTCTAACTAAACTATTCAAGAATGCCGTATGCGTGACAACGCTAATGTAATTAAGCTTTACCCCAGTCACAAATATATCCAATTAGTAACTGAAAATTGAGAACAGTGGGTGACATCGTGTCTAGCCACATCGTAGTAACTTTCACTGCCATTGATTCTATAAATAATATTATTGCATGGAAAATTTGTTTTTATAATTAAGAAAATATAAGCAACACAAATACTTAATATGAAGTGGTTCGCTCTGCTTTTGTTTATTCAGTTTGCAATGTGGAGTGCTCCAGAAGAACCGCCCGACACTATGCAAGTCGCCGGACCTTCAGAATCCAGGGGAAATCCTCCTCCCAATGCCAAAGACATTTGTGAGGATAACAAAAATCAGCTCGAAACTTTCAAGGACATCATGCTCAAGACCAAAAAAGATTTGAAGAAAAAGGAAGAAGAATTGCAGGTACCGGAGCCATAACTATTCAATTATTATTCCCAAAAAATGTGGGAAATCAAAGTTTGCAACAATCCGACAAAAAATATTTATTCTTAGTGATTTTTTTTTTTTTATTATTAAAATTTTTTGACTGCGAATATTAAGCGTCGCCCTAGAAAAAATACAATTTCATTCTGGTTCTTGCCATGTTCTACATTTTTTGTCTAACGATTCATTAACTTTGTGGTCTCATTTGCCTGAATTGACCTCCGGGCGATAGAAAATGTGATTTTCTCACAGCGTGCGATAGAGTTTTTCCTAAACCAGAATGATTTTTCAGGAGTATGCGAGTAAGCTGTCGGAAATAAAATCGCGGAGCAAGCGATCTCGACGCAGCAAAGATGCGGGTTCTCCGGCGATTGAAACTACTCCCAAATCAAAGCGGGAGTTAAATTTGGCAGATCCGAGCGAAGACACGGTGGACGACATCAGCAGCGCAAAAACTCCGAAAGCCAAGTCTTCGCTGCTCCAGAGAAAACTTGCAGAAAACCGCAAGATCTTTGAACAGCGGAGCAAAGAAATGACGGAAAGTAAACGCGCGGTTGAGGAAAAGGTCGAGGCCATCAGGCAACAGATGGATCAAACCGATTTGTCCATCGCCGAGTCGCAGAAAGATCCAATTATTGTTACTCCCGTCAAGCCTGTGCTTATCGCTTCACAGGTTAATGAAAATTTCTTGTCGACACTGTCGCAGTGTTTGCCAATAATTATATTTATCGAAATTCGAAAATAAAAATTTTAATTATTAAATTAAAATTATTAATTAATTTTTAATGTGAATACGAAATAAAAAATGTTTTTTTGCGTTTTTCAGATGGTCTCATCATCGGATGTGCAAGTGGCATTGTATCCGGACACGGACAACAGAGTAGTTGAGCTAAACAATAGAATATCGGAGCTCGAGGCTCTGGTAATAGATTTGCAAGACAGTTTGAAGGAGAAAGATTCAGTTATCGATTCGAAGACGAGAGCGGTGACTTTGATGTCGGCTGATCTCTCGAAAAAGGGCAAGAGCACGTTGGACACGCTGGAGGATACGAAAGACGAGATGCGGACGATGCAAGAAAATTTTGTTCTAATCGAATCCTCGTTACGTGGCAAAAATGAAAATCTCTTGACACAACTCCAGGAAAGAAATGAACGAGTTACGGATTTGGAAGAAACTGTCACCAGGTAAAACAATTAAAAATATTAACATTTTTTTTAAATCTCTTATTTTTTAAATTGGAAATTCGTTTTTTTAATAATATTTGTTCTGTATATTTTTTAATTTTTTATGATTATTCATTTTTTATTATTTTTGAAATTATTAACAATTTTGAAAAATTATAGTTAGTTATTTTTCAACTTATTCAGTTTTTTAAATTTAATTTAATTTTTTGTTTTTAACAATTATTTCAATGTATTTTTTTTTTTTTTAATTATCGAATGGAATTTTTAAGTTCTATAATAATTTTTTTATAATGATTATTTTATGTATTTTTCAACTATTAATTATTATGAATTTTGAATAATTTTTTTATTTATTAATAACTTTTAAAATTATTCAGTTTTTTTTCAATTTCATGATTTATTTTTTTAAATAATCCATCGACGTGCAAGTTTGTTGGAAAGGCGACTGAACATTTAAAAAAATGTATTCCTGGCGCAGATACGAGCAGGAAATGGAGGAGAAACGTTTAGCCGAAAATGCGAGTGCGAGTTTGTCTCGTACGACTATAGACACTCTAGCCGATACGAAGAACGAGATGCGATCGATGCAGGAGAATTTCGTGCTGATCGAGACGTCGCTCCGTGAGAAAAACAATAATTTATTGCAACAATTACAAGAGAGAGAAACAAAGTTAGCAGAGGCGATGGAGAAGATTTACAAATTGGAAAGTGGCGCGGGAATAATCTCAGCGCCACAAATTCCTGATTTGGAGTACAAGATCGAAAGACTGGAGCGCAGTAACCTCGCGCTGCAGGACGAGAAGTTCGAGTTGCAAAAGAGCATCGTCGAGCTGCAGGAGAAAATCGTCAGCCGCGAATCAACGAACGGCAACGGATTGATTATCGAGAAGGACAACAGAATAGCCGAGCTCGAGACTCTGATCGATGAGCTCAAGAACTCGAACCAACTGCTGGAGGAAGAATCCAAGGCCGAGCTGCAGAAACAAGTCGACGAGCTCGCCGCGAAAAACGACGAATTGAGGAGCAAGATCGACCACCTAGAACGACTGAACAACGATCTCGAAACCGAGAAAAACGAACTACGAGCTCAAATACCCGAAGAAAGCGAGGCTGCCAAGGAAAACAATTTAGTCGAGAAACTCAAAAAGGAACTTGACGATCTCAACAAAAGCATGATCAAATTGAAGGCTCAGCACAAAAGCAAACTCAGAAACATGCAAAAACAACTTGAGAGTTTCAAAATGGTACGGAATCATTTTCATTTATTTATTAAGCAGAATGGCTACACACAACAGTTTTGCCATGTCAAAAGCATAGGAAAATTCGATATTATTCAAATTTGATGAGTATACTCTTTGGTATTAAATATTAATATATAAATTTTAAAAAAAAGTTAATATAAATTTGAGAAAAAAAAAATTTGGCAACTCAAATTATTCGACAACTATGCAGACAAAAAATTGAAAAAAAATTCGTATCATCGCTTTTGATGCTAAAGAATATTATCACCAAATTTCATTAAATTCTTATCACATTGTCGTATGTAGCCAATCTGCTTAATGGTTCATCCATTCATTCAACGATTCGTCACCTCAATATGCATTTTTAATGAATGAAAAAAAAGTCAGCCACCAGGTTATCGAGATATTTTGGTCTCCAATTGAAAAAATGATTTTTTTGCTAAAATATTTCATGGTTTGATTTTTATTGTCAAAAAGTTATTCGGGGTCTTCTAGAAAAACTAAAAAATGTCCAAATTTTATACAAGACACGGTCATGCATTTTGGTACAATTTTTTTCTTGAAAATTTGAAAAAAATGTTGACGTTTTTCTTTTGAGGTGACAATTTTAATTGATTTTTAAAAACGGAGCGTTTTACAAATTTCCCTTATTTCATTGATACGCGTACTCGAAGGTGTCCGACACAAATGCCGAGCTGGTGAAGTTGGGAAATCAAGTGGCGCTACTGGAGGAGGAGAAAGGTAATCTACAGCTGAGTCTGGTAGACTTTGACGAGCTTAAAGGTAGGAACCAGGGCGGAGTATTGTCGTGCCGTCGTTATAAATCGATTTATTCATATAATCAATGGAAAGAAGTCATTGTTTAATTATTTCGCATCGTAATTGGCAATTTGTTGAATTTTTCTTTTTTTTTTTTACATTTTTTTATCGTCTCGGTCTGATTAAATAGTTTTTTACGAACAAGGGAGCAGCTCAGGTTCGAATTTCCGGTCTCAGGGTCTTTGAATTCTCCTAAAGTTCCCTTGTATATTTTGTTGATACGATGATGGAGTGGGGACAGTAATAATAGTTGAGCCTTGTGACTCGCGGTCCATGGGATGAACTAAAACGAATTAATTTCTTTCTAATAAATGAATTTCCTTTTTTTTTTTTGCATTTTTGTATTGTTCTCGTTTTTACGATATTTGGTGTTGGACTTTACACTGCATTTTGTTCCGTTTTTAAAGAGCTACCATTGATTTATTTCTTTTTATCACTTGTACATATATTTTCATTTTTTTTTTTCGTGTTTATTTTTGTCAACGTTTAATAGTGACCTGTGGTACCTACTTTTTTACTTGTCAAAGGTTACTGCGCTCGTACCGCAGAAATTATCGACCTAGGCTATAATTTTTTTAACTCTTTTTTCCTCAGTTTTTCAATGTTTACCAAAATTACGAGAGAGCTACAAGAGAAAACCAAGTTTTTGGTCAATTTTCTTCCTTAACTATTTGCATGCATTTCCCATAGTTTTTTATTTTATTAATTGGACGTTTTCTCTTCGGCAAACTTTGCCCTCAAGACCGTAGCGTTTATGGACTTTGTGGAGCTTTTGTTCTTAACAAAAAAACGCATAACTTACGAGCAACCGCTGCTCGTCAATTTTGAGCTATCGATTACCTCAAGGAGGTTGGATCGCGAAATAAAAATAATGAGCATTTGATCTAATTTGTTGATAATATTCTTTGGCATCGAGTATACCAACGGACATTCTTTAGAGTTAACCCATGTAGACGCCACACTCTCTTTGAGGTCATGCACTCACCATAGTGGTGCAAATTTGCATTTTAACACTTTAACATTTCAAAGCTTTGTATTTCTTCGATGAATGCACGAAATTAATCTTGGAACCAGACTTTTTAGGGGTAAAATATCCTGAGTAATCGATTACGATGATTTTGAAAATTGAAAAATGAAATTTTATCGTCGAAAAATGGCCACATTGAAGAAAGGAATTTTGAAAATCTGTTACACTTGAAATTTTCGTGACAAATTTGCACGAGTGTGGTGTCTGCGAATAAAAGGATATATTCACCAAATTTTATGGAATTCTCACCCCGAAATGGAAATTTTGTTGAAAAATATTGATATTTTGTTAAATCCGTTCGACTAAACGTTTTTTTTTTTTGAAAATCACAAAATTCAGTCATTACACCAAGAAATAGTCTGGAAAGTCTCTTGGGAGAGTCGATTTTTGTAATTCTAATCGTAAATTTAGCTGACAGTTGCGTTAGAAATGTTAAATATCGTCAAAATGACGAAAATTTTGAAATCATCGAAAAATATTGAGTATTCAGCAAAATATCGACGTTTTTTGACTAAATTTTATTCTCAGAGCACATTTTGAATTTTTTTACGTTTCTAACATGGTCTAGCATGGCAACATTGTATCATCGTGATCCAACCTCCTCGAACGTTAAACATTCCCATAGAAAATCCAAGTTCTTGATAAATTGAAAAGCTTATTTTGTGGTCGTACGCCCTTAATTCCCAAAGCTGTACATTCGATGAAGTATAGATTCCTAAAACGTTTTACTGTCATGAGTACCTGGATGAATGTTAATTAGAAAGTGCTTGTTTGATTATTGGATGTAAATATCGGTTGGGAAGAGAATTTGGTGTTTTTTATTGAGGGGAAGAACATTCCAGGAAGAAAAAACATTGAATGGTGTGGGTGTGTGTGCGTCTGAATTTTATTCGAATGATAAATCGAGGAGAAATCTTTTTGGTTGGATTGGATGCGAATTTATTGATAATTTGTTTATAAAAAATTTTTTTCTCGTTTTAATTGCTAATTTGTTTCCTTATCGAGTTAAATATTTGACCACGTAAACAATTTCGATATTAAACGGTATGCACAGCTTCAGCCGGGGACTGGCAAGACCGCATTGCCGACCTAGAAAGTAGGCTCTCTGCTCAGGCCAACGATATCCAAGCTCACGTCGAAGCTATCGCCGTCTTAGAAAACCAAAAGCTAGATCTCATGCAAGGTAAAGTATTTACTTTTTTCAATAGATGCGAAAAAAATTGTATCCTTTTGCTTTCTTGGGAGTTTTCAGCAAAAGAAATTATAATTTTTCTTTCATATTCCACGGAGAATTGCCAAATCATTGAAATTCTTTGACTCACTTCAGACGAAATAGTTCCAGGGAACTCGAAGTTTTTTTTATCTTTAATTTTTTCTTTTTCTGATTGATTTCCCATCGAATTAATAAAAAGGTGGTTCTCAATCATTTAAATTATTTATTAATAATTATTATTTTTGAATTTTGAAAAATGTATTGAATGTATTGATTGAATTAATTAATAATTAATAGTAATAAACAATAGAAAAAAAAAATTTCATCGATTCATCGAATTTACGATTTTCTCGATACGCCGGGACTGTACAAATTTTGCAATTCATTAAAAATTTTCATTTCGATATTTTGTCGATTTATTTGATTTGATTCGTGGAATAAATTGCCATGTGAATGGAAACGTCATGTCCCAGGACGTTCATAAATATGAAGAAAAAAAAATGTTTTTTTTTCTTCTCACGTGGAACTTTGCTCCGGTTAATTTTGTTTTGTTTATTTTCAAAGACCTGCACGCGGCGAAACAAGAGATTTCAGCGCTCGAGGCCGAGAACGCGGAGTCAGAAAATCTGCGTGTGACTGCAGAAATGAAAGTGGTTGATATGGAGGAGCAGCTCGAGTCTTTGCACAAACTGCACAACGAGAACTCGAGGTTTTCGCAAGCGGACGAAAAGTCTGGGGAAGATTTGTCCGGAAAGGTTGAGGCGTTGATACAGGAGAACAGCGAATTGGTACAGAAAATCGCGAAGCTCGAGGAGAAGCCGGCGTCGGATGCCGGCTCGACGGAATCCTTCGAGACGATCCACGAGGATCGAAACGAATTGACGAAGAAAATCGAAGCGTTGTCAGCGCGGAACGCCGAACTGGAGGAAAAACTTTCGAAACTCGAGGAAGCCACCCGCTCCAATGTCGGGTCCACCGAGTCTTTCGAGACGATCAACGACACCGACAGATCGGAACTCGTCAAAAAAATCGATCTCCTCTCTCGAGAAAACAGCGACTTGGTCATCAGACTCAACAAATTCGAAGAAAAAGGCTCTTCGGACACTGGCTCGACAGAATCTTTTGAAAAAATCCCCGAGCACCCGGACACCTCCTCGAAAATCGAAATTCTCACACGAGAAAACAACGAACTTGTCATTAAACTCACGAAACTCGAAGAAAAAATGGAGAATTTATCGACTCGAGTTATCCAAGAGTCTCCCGAATCGAGCAGCGCCGAGGATCCCGCCGGCAAAGACTCCAGGCGGGAAAATCTCGTCCAGGAAAACAACGATTTAGTCATCGAACTGACTAAAGTCCAAGAAAAGTTGTCACGAGTTTCCGAAGAGAAAGAAGACCTGGAAAAATTCATACACGACAAAAAAGACGAAGCAGCAAACATCGAGAAGTTGAAATCTCGAATTGAGGCGTTGAGCATCGAGAACGAGAATCTATCGACGCAGCTGAAAGAAAAGTCCCAGCAGTTGCAAGAAAACTTGGAAAAACTTGTCGAAACGGAAACGACGTGCCAGAGAGATCGTGACGACGAAAATACAGCGAAATCGACGTCAGCGGCGCGGATCGTGGCCCTAGAAGCGGAGATCGACTCTTGCCGGAAGTTGATAGCCGAGCAGACGGAATCGCTGGAGGAAATGAAAGCGAAATTGAGCGAAAAATACGCTGAACTTGAGTCGCAAACGAAAAAGATCGAAGAGTACGAAGCGACGGGCATTTCTGTTGAAAATTTGCAGCGCGAATTGACCGAGAGTTTCGGAATCATCGAGGAATGGAAATTCAAGTGCGAAGAGTTGGAAAGAAAAATGGAGATTTTAGAATCCAGCAAAACGGCGATCGAGCAGGGCTTAACGATCTTACAAGAAGAAAACAGAATTCTGCTCGAAGAAACGAAGAAAAAAGCCGTTTTAGTAACGGCCTTGAGACAAGAGTTCGACGAGACGATCGCCACGTTGTCCAGTCGCTCGGACGACGACCGAGCGATCGCCCTCCGCCAGGAACAAGAAATATCCAACCTCCAGCAACTCTTGCAAACCAAAGACAAAGAATTGCACGCAAAATACACATTGCTTCAAAACGAAATGATAAAAATCGACAATTTACAAGAAGAACTGAACGAGCGACGAGGCCAATTGGAAGAAAACTCCAAAATCATTTTCGCTCTCAGCGAGGAGATTGAAACGTTAAAAGCAGCGAATATCGTCAGCGAACAACAAGTTTCCACCTCCGGTGCCGAGCTCGCTCAGTTGCGCGAGGAACTTTCGACGAAGGCGGCCAAAGAAGCGAGCAACGAGCAGCTCCTCGAGGAAACAAGGAAAACAATCAACGATTATTTGCGAGAAAACGAAAATTTGCGAATTTCTATGGAAAAATCTAACGGAGACATTGAAAGTTTGCGCGCTGAGTTAAACGCAAAGAACAACGAACTGGCGTTGCTCTCCCAGGAAAAATGTTCGTTCGAGGAGCAAATAAACGATCTAACAGCCGCGAGGACAAGTCTCGACCTGGAGATGAAATCTTTGCGGACAAATTCCGAGGAGACGACTCAATACGCCGAAAATCTCAAATCGGAGTTAAGCGCCGCTTACAGATCGTTAGAGTTGCTCAAAGGGAAACACACCGAGGACATAGAAATGTCGAATCGACGCCTGGAGGATCTGCTCGACGACCTAAATGCGAAAACCTCCGAATGCGAGGGCCTGCGAGCGGAATTGATGGAAAAAACAAAGCTCGTGGCTGACCTTGAGACGCGGAGAGTAGAGCTGGAGGCTTGTCGCGAACAGTTGATCGAGAAGGAGATTCTCGTCGGAAGAAACGTCACGGAGAGCATGAAAATCGATTTGGAAGAAAAAGTTGCTCGGTTGGAAGAAAAACTTTTGGAATCCGAGAACAACACGCAGACGCAGCTCCAGAAAAGAAAGATCCTGGCAGCGAATTTGAAGAAGAAATCTGCTCAGCACGAGGAGCTCGAAGCCAAAGCCGCTGAACTCGAAGCCAAAGTTTCAGAGCTCGAGGAAAAAGCGAGGGAATACGAAACAACGTCATTGGCTTTCCAGGCGAGAACCGAAGAGCTCAAGCCCAGGGCAGCGCTTCTCGAGGCCGAGGTGAACGAGCTGAGAACCAAAATCTCTGGACTCGAGTCCCAGGTCGAGGAGCTCGAGCCCAGAGCCACGAAGTTCGAGGCAAAAGCAACGGAGCTCGAAATCAAAGTCGCCGAGTACGAAGAAGAGACGAGAGCGCTTGGCGCTAAGGTCATCGAGTTTGAGGCGAAGGTCAGAGACCTTGAGATGGAAAATTCTCAATTGGAGGCCAAAGCCTCGAGATTCGAGTCCGAAGCCGATGATTTTCAAAAGAAAGCAACGAGTCTCGAGACAAAACTCCAAGAGCTCGAGCCCGAGGTCGCGAGACTCGAGAACGAAGCGGCAGAGCTGCAAGTCAAGGTCACGGAATCCGAGGCTAAAGCTGCCCGGCACGAGGCCCAAGCGAAAGAGTACGAGGAGAAATGGATTTGGGAAAAGAACGAAAAAGATGCGTCGAACTTGATAATCCAGGAGAGCGGACGCCAAATTCGCGAGAAAAACGACGCGATATCGAGGCTCCAGGAACAATTGACTTTCCTGCAGAACGAGGCAACGGAGTCGTCCAGCACAGCGGAAAACTTGGCCACGGAGCTGGAGAGTTCGTCAGGAAAGATCGCCGCACTCGTGGCTCAGGTCGAGGGAATGTTGGACGAGACTCAGGCCCTGCGCCTCGAGCTCGAGGCGAAATCCTCGGAGCTGGAGGAGGAGAGAACGACGAGAAAGAATCTGATGGCGGAGTACGAGACGCAGCGCGAGAATGCGATCGCCGAGGAAGCTCAAAAGCAGCAAATCCTCAACGATGCAAAGGAAAAGGCACGGGAGTTGGGAGTCCGGATGCAAGTGATGGAGTCCGAGTACGTCGAGCATTTGAACGTGATCCAGAGCCTGAGGACGGAGAACGGCATGTTGGCTTCGCAGCAAACGCAAATCAACGAGAGACTCGAGAACGCCGAGAAAGAAGCGTCGGAGAGCAAGATTTTGTTGGATCGAATGCAGCGCGAAACGAGCCAGCGCGAAGCGGAAGTTGTTCGTCGTAGCGAAGCTCCGGCGGAGGACGAAGCGTCCAGGAGCGATGAGAAGCAATCCTGTGACCATTGTGACCAATGCCACACGGTGGTGCAAGCTTTGGAAGCAAAACTGCAAGAGCGCGACGCTGAGATCGAGAATCTCGACAACGAGCTCGCAAATTCCATCGGGAACTTTGTGCACATGAGAGAATCTCTTCGGGTAAGCGATCTGATGAATCAATCGACCTCGAGATCTCGCACTCACGAGGAATCTCGCGATGACCTCATTTTCCAATACAACGCTCTGATGGCCCGCAACGCAGAACTCAGTGAAAACTTAAATCACAAAATCCACGAGAACGAGGAACTGAACGAAAAGATTGTCAGTCTCGAGGCGCTCAACACCGCGCTCCGGGAAAGAACTGTCGCCGTCGAGGACGAATTGGTCGGCGGTACTCGCGAGCGATCCAGCCAAGAGTCTTCCGGCGATGACGAGCTCCAAACTGTAAGAAGTGAACTCGAGGCCCTGAGGAAACGTCACGAGGAGACGATCGCTGAGGCGAGATCGCAGCTCGAGCAATTGGAATCGTACAACAGGGAGCTTACGCGAAATTGCGACGATTTAACAGCCGCAAGAGCTCAAGCCGAGGCACAAATCGATTCGCTGCAACAAGACGCCACGGCCTATCAACAAAGAGTCCTCCAGTTAGAGGCCGAAGTCGAGAAGCACAAGGAGCAAAGCTCCAGACCGTTCGACGTCGAATCAACCAACAGAGAACCAATAGCAGCCAGCACTTTCTTCAACGAGGAAAAAGCGGATGCCCCCAAATTATTCGACGCCGAAAAACTCTTTGGGCCTTCCCCGAGCTCCAGCTCCAACGAGCAAAGAGAACTCGCAGATCTTCGCAACGCCTTGGCCAACAAGGACCTCGAAATCGCTGCTCTCTCCCAGCGAATGAAACAACTCACAGAACACGTCGATACTCTTGAGACCAACATCCGGCAGACGAGTCTCGAGCACTCTCAAGAGTTGGAATCTTCCCTGGAGAGCTTCCAGAGATTAGAGACCGAATTAGCCCAAGCCCAGCGATCTTTGGCCGAGAGAACTCAACAGGTCGACTCTTTGAACGTCGAACTGAACAACGTCGGAGCACAACTCGTCGAGCAGTTGAATCACCGAGGAAATAGCGAGGTGATCGAGAAATTCAAGCTCGAGAATTCCGAGTGTGTTGAGAGACTGAGAGCCACACAAATGACGATCGAGAGATTGACAGCGGAGAATAGCGAACTCTCCGGGAAGCTGGAAACGTCCCAAGTCGAAAATTCTCGAGCTTCGCAAACGCTCGATCTAGTGGTCTCGATCTTGAGTCACATTTTCGTAGAATTCGGTCCGGAGCACCTGCAGGCCTTGTCGCTACTCAACGAAGCGTCTCCGAGCATAAATTCGAGACTCGTAGAAATAAAGAATTCGTTGGATTCCATGAGAAATGAGAGGAACGATTTGCTCGCTTCGTTCAACAATTCCAACCAGCGAATCGCCTCGTTGGAGGAAGAACTTCGCGGGGCAAACGATTCCACGAGGACTCAAGAGTTGGAACAACGCGTTGACCTTATTATCCGGGAACGTGACATCAAACAGTTGCAAGTCAACGATCTCACTCGGTCCCTCGAGGAGATGCAAGAATCGATGGAAAAAGCTTCGTCCAACGAGGAAATACGATTGAGAAATCTTCAGGCCTCGCTCGATCGAGCGCTCAGTGAGAACGACCAATTGAAAATCCAGTTGGAAACTTCCTTACGAATGAGAGAAACTGAGCAACTGCCAGAAAAAGACAAATCGGACTTTTCCGAACGACCCGACAAGCCTGAAGACGTGCAACGCGTCGAAACTCTCGAAACCGAAGCGACGATCGTCCCGGAGAGCAGTTGGGACGAGGAGACTAAAATGGACGACGAAATGTGGTCGTGGAATGCCGAGGACGCTCAATTGGCCGAGACTCATCGCTCGACGACAGACACGATTCTGCCGAGCCTGGAGAGACGTCTGAACGCCAAAATCGCCGAGCTCGAGGACACGATACGAGACTTTGAGAAGGAGAAAGAAAAATTGACCGAGGAGCTCAAAACCTCACAAATCCGAAGCGGAAAACTCGTTAAAAAGCTCAAAGAATTCAAAATCCAAAACGAGAGCCTCCAACAACAATTAAAAATCCAAAAAGCCACAGTCTCCTTCGGTGACCTTGACACCGCCATTGAAGAAGAATTAAAATCCCAAATAAGCAAATTGGAGAGTGGCTTGGACGAGGCTAAAGAAGAAACCAGAAGAATCAGTCTGGAACGTGATAATTTCTTGAAAAGGATGGACGTCTTGGCTGCTGCGAACGAGCGCTTGGTCGAGATGAAGGAACGACAAGACATGGAGGTCCAAGTTTTGCAAATACGAGCCAAAGATTTGTCCACGAAGCTGGAGTCGATGGATTGGCATTCTCGTGAGAATCGCGACGACCAGAACAGCGAAGAACAGGGCGCGTTGTCTCAAGTGCTCCCGGCTTGTCCACCAGCGGATCTCAAGCCCGCAGCATCCGGGCAGAGCACCGTCGAACCCTTAAAGAGCCCGCAATGTCTTTGCACGCAGTACAAAGTCGAGGTGGACGAATTGCGCGACGAGATCGAAGCTCTCGCCGCCGAAAACGAGCAGCTCCAAAAAGTCTTGGAAGACCAAAAATCCACGATAGTCACCAGCGAGTCCAAGTTCAATGATCGACTCAACGAAAGTGCCAAAGAGTTGGAGGAACTGTCAAAACGCAATGGTCAGCTGGAAAGAGAACTGGGCGAGACGCGAAACGAACATCACGCTTTGATGGAGCGTTACGATCGGGAGGTCAACGATTCTCAACAACAAATAATCTCCCTCAAGCAAATCCACAATGACCTGAAGTTGGAGATGGACAAGAAAACCGAGAGCTCTGACTCGGAATCGGCGAAACTGCAAGAACAATTAAATTCCATGAGTTCTCCGATCACGAGCCTCCAGGAAAGTTTACGACTTTCTAACGAGGAGAAGGACAAACTGATGGAGAGAACAAAATCCCACGAGGAGACGATCGAGCGTTTGGCAAGCCTGGAAGCGTCGATGACGGAATTGAGCGAATTGTTGAATTCGCGTGTCCAGGAGGTCGCTGAACTGAAGCGCGAGATCCAGAGACTAAAAGCGGACCGCAACGAGGCTCTCGTGACCTTCGAGGGTCTGACCCAAAGCCACACTCGCGAGGTGTCCTTGAAAAACGAGGAAACGCATCGTTACGTCATGGAATGTGAGTCTCGCTTGTCCGAGCAGACCCAGGAGATCGCGGAGCTGAGTGAAAAGTTGTCGAACGTTGAGAAAGAGCGATCGACGTGTTACGGCAACGTGGAAAACATGAAACACGAAATCGAGCGTCTGAACAACGCTCTCATGGAAAGTCATTCCCATCGCGAGTCTTTGCAATCGGAACTTTCCGGCAAGGAGCAAGATTTGTTCCGGGAGGAGAACGAGGTCAGAAAGTACGTTTTGCAGGTCACGAGACTCAGCGAAATGGTCAGCCACTTGCAGAAATCTTCGGCCGAGACGATCGTAGAAGCGAACCGACTAATCCGCGAGACGGAAGACCGAGAAATGTCTCTGAAGCGAACGATCCACGAGCTGACGAGCAGAGAGTCCGAAGCTGTGGCGCAACTTTATCGCGAGATCAACGAGAAAGACAATCAAGTCACGAGCCTCCAGCAGACGGTGGTCAATCTCGAGGAGAAAATTCATGGAATCGTAGCGAACTATACGAGAGAAGAAACGGCCGAAGCCAAGGAAACTCCTCCAGAGGAATCTCCAAACGTTCGAGCTACGAGCGAAGAGATTCGTTTATTGCAAACGAGCCTCGAGGAGCTGAGACTGGAGTTGTCCAGTAAAAACGAACAGATCGAAGACTACAAATACCAACTGAGCGAGAGCACGTACCCAGCGATAATCCAGGCCCTGCAGGATCAAGTGAACACTCTGTACGAGGAGAAGAACCAAATCGAACAAAGTCTCGAGACGACGTTACAAGATTTAGCAAAAGAACGACAAGCCAGAGACGCGAGTCCAGCGAGACATCAGAGTCGACAGTTGAAATCGATATTGGAGGAAGAGTCCGAACAAAACAGCCGAAGATTTATCGCGGACCAGGAAATAATGAGACTCCGTGAAGCCGAGGACGAAGTGCATGCTCTCAAGATCGAAATCGACGAGAGAATAGAACGATTTAAACAACTTCACGATCGCTACGAGAACGCCGAGCTCGAGATAAACGAATTGAGGCTCCAGTTTGCCACGAAAGACCGCGAGATCCTCAAGCTGCAACAAAAGTTTGAGTGCACCAGCAAAGAGTGCGAATTACTCCGAAACGTTTTGGACGAAAAGTTACCGCGAAGCGAACTCGAGCCAACGGGCGAATCTTCCTCGACCGATCAAGCCGCCATGGAACGAACTTCCAATGAACTTGATATTTCTTTGTACATGCTCCATCAACGTGACGTCCGTTGCGAAGAATTGACACACGAACTGATGCAACTTCTCGAGGAACGTGACACTCTCCAATTGAGACTCTCCAATGCCATTAGAGTCAACGAAGAACTACGAAGATCCTTACCGAACGAGGCTCGATCGAGCGAAGCCAGCCAGCAAATGAGCGACGTCGAACCTCTCGTCGAACAACCTTCTCCATCGAAATCCATCGGCCCGATCGAAATTGCCAAAGAAGCTATCGACACGCCCACCGAAGATAAAGTCGCACTCGCCCAAAAGTACGTTTCGTCCATTTCTATTTTTCTTTTCCATTATCTTATGGCAAGGAGTACTTTTTTCAGTAGACAACAGATTTTTTTGATTCTGAAGTTTGCAACGTTGAGATTCACCGAAAAATGATTTTTTTTTTAAATTGTTTATTGAATTTTGAAAATTATGGCAATTTTTCATGGAGGATCGTTTTATTGTTTATATCAAATATTCAATACCAATTATGGGCTCAGCTGAAGAAAAAAGAGTATTTCGTATGATCCTGAAGTTTGCAACGTTTAGATTCAACAAAAAATACTTATTTTCGTTAATTATTTATTGAATTTTGAAAATCATGGTAATTTTTCGTGCCCATTGAGTTTTATTAATTAAATTGATTAATTATTCATTTTCATTGTCTACATCAAATATTTAATAAACATTTTGGGCTTGACTAAAGAAAAAAAAAAATTCGCTGCATTTCAACGATGCAAACTTCAACACCATCGGATTTTTCAATTTTTACATTATATCCCCTCGTAATTTTCAATATTCCCGCAATCCTCTCTTCCTAAAGGTTTTCCCTGCAAGCTCCCACGTCCATTGAGCCCGACGATAGTTCCTGCCTTAGCTCTGCTCGTCCCAACGACCCGAGCGTCTTAGAAACGTTGACCGCAATAGCCGACAAGTGCGCGAACTTTTTTCCCCACTATAAATTCCCAAGTTCCATTGTAGTTGGTCAGCTTCACCAAAAAGCTCGATAAAGCACCTGTAAAACGCTAGGCTTGTTTCGTGTAGGTTGTCGCAGTTGCATAACACGGGACACAGGAGAGACGTTCGCCTGATGGACGATCGAGACATGAGACACAACCAACAAATGTCTCTGCTAGCCCATCGTGACGTTTTGAACACTTTGCCACCGGAAGCAGCTGCAAGATTGGTCAATGCCAATTACACTCTCTGTACGTACGACCAGCTAGTCGATTCCTTTGTAGAATATTTTCTAGTCGCTTCCCTAAACAAACAAAACAAAAAAAAACGAACGAAAATCCACGATTTATTATTCCCCAAAAATCTCTTCGAATAATTTTTTTCTTGTCCAACAGCCCGGGACGTTCAGAGTCAGTCGAGCGTACTAATCAATTGGCTATGGGGTAAGAGGTACGTGTCGACTCTACATTTGATAAAAACCACAAAATAAAAAAAAATGAAAAAAAAAAATAAAAAAAATTAACGGAAAAAAAAATAAAGAAACGATAATTTTGCAATTATTAATTTTTACAGTACACCAAAAGTAGTACACATGTGATGGAGGGCCGGAAATCTTAAGATTAGTGTCTTCCTTGGCTCCTGGAGACATTCCGAAAACAAGAACCAACTGCCAAAACGTAATTCTCTTGGTAAAGAGACTGCGAGAGGTTCGACTGCAATTCCAGACTATTTTCTGCTCAACTCGTGGATCGCCCAAAAAAGCGAGTCGTGTTGAAATCCCCGGGGGAGAAGGTGCCTTCATTGTCCTTACTTTTCTTTATGTTTATAGATATTTCCCTTTTTCAAATGCCTCCGAAATAGTGGCTGGTTATTAATTGTATAGCTTACAAAACTTATGGAATATCACAGCAATGTGTTAAGTGTACGAAATTAGGTCAAATCTATATTATCCTTCCACGTGAATTGTATAAATCCTCTATTAATATATACATACATATATGTATATAAAAATACACACATACATACCCATACACACTGACACTTTTGTATGTGCATTTTGTGTGTTCTCGACAAATTTGACTATTCCGAAATGTGTCAACAGATCAAATGTTTCTCGATTCATTAACCCGGAGACACCATACTCCCTTTAAGGTCACGCACTCACCACACTGGTGCAAATTTGCACTTCGACTTTTCAAAACTTTGTATCTCTTCGATGAATCCATGAAATTAATCTTGAAACCATACTTTTTAGGGGTCAAATATCCTGAGTAATCGATTGCAATGATTTTGAAAATTGAAAAATTGTATATTATTGTCAAAAAATGGCCAAATTGAAAAAAGGAATTTTGAAAACCTGTTACACTTGAAATTTTCGTGGATGCAAATTTACACCAGTGTCGTGTCTACGGGTTAATTATACACAATCCGTCGCTTACGAGTCTCTCCGCAGTGTCTTCAACATTCTTTCTTTTCTTCTCCAAGTTTAACGGAGAGAATCCAATTATTCATTTTTTTCCTCAAACTACATTAATTAGTGGAAAAATAAATTAAATTTTTTCTAACGGGTCATTTGGTTTTTGGCATTGAATTCTTTGAGTAAAATTTTGATTAGGAATACTTTTATCGTTTTTTTGGAGTCTACGTATTTAGAGTCAATTTTGTATTATATTTTGCGACCATTTTTGAGACACTCTGGGGACAAACTCGATCCCAGACGCACGAACCAACGTCGTGAACGTTGATTCGCTTTTACGTGAGGAATTTTGTGTCTGAGCGAGTTTTTGGGGGACGAAGTAATTTTTTTCATGTCATTTACGATCGAACGGATCTTCACAATGATAGAGGAGAGCGCATCCTCGCCCCTGGAACTTCATACCTCCGGAAAATCCCCGTTCGACTCGTAGCTTTGTTTTACGTCCACTTTCTGATAATTCACGCCTAAACGTGCAATCTTTTGCGCTCGTGTGCGTTACGAAATTTTGTACAAAGGGTTAAATACATGAGAAAGGAAAAATAACAAGAAATTAATAATTTACACGATTCCTTGACGAAATAAACGCCGCGTTGCGGCATTTATTGTTAATATTCGTTCGTTCTTGTTTCATTTCAATGCACCGTCGTCCTTTCCAGAAAACTTACATTTTTTTTCTGATAAAAAATTCTCTCCAGAATTAATAAGAAAAAATTAAATTTTGGAAAAAAATGATTTTGGAAAAAAGTGGATGAATGAAATCTTGAGAAAAGTGAAAACTGATGACACGGGGCTAAGTCACGATTGTGGTTCACCCTCGTTGAAAAAGTTGAGTCGTTTTTTGTTTTGCTGGGATTTGGGTTCGGGCAAAATGACTAAAAAAAAATGTCTCTAAATTTTTACTTAAACTTTTGTATTTTTTTTCCTTTCCTGCGAACTCAAAACGTACATTTGGAAATTTCCTCCAAGGAGATTCAGTATTTTTATAATCAGGATAAATTCTGATGCTCGTTTTCCTCAGGAAGGCTTGATATTTCGAGGAAAATTCAAAAGTTAACATTGAAATTCATTCCGAGGCAAATATTCAAGAAAAAATGAATTTTTTTCGATGAAATAAAATCTGAGCCTATCAAAATGTAAAGTAAACGCTTTCATAAAATAACTTATTCATCGTCAATAATACCACGATGTCTCGAATGATCAAAAAGACTTGCTCAACAAATCTGACATCGAGAATAATCGTCTCGGAGGTTCGTACGTCGAAAAGTACTCACGAACGATATAACGAGATTTTATATCGTTGAGAGTTTCTTGAAGTGATCAACGTGATGTGCCACGAGACCAAAAAATCTTCGAACTTAAAAACTAATTCGAATACATTTTTTTTTTTTGCAAATAATCTCTAAAAAAATATCTAAAAAAAAAAAAAATGCCAGCTCAACTAGAAAACGAAGATAGTGAAGACTATGGGAATGCTGTAAGATTTGTGTGTTTGCAAAACGACATTTCGAGAGCATTTACTGACTAGTTTCAGGGATCAATTCATTTTTATTCGAGTATCAAGCCCTCGACCTTTTTGACCTTTAGAACTTGGACGCTGCTTCGATTCAATTAGTAAATTTGGTGAATTAATGAACAGGGGTAGTTCGTTTCATTCGATACAGTTAATTAATGATCGAACGATTTTAATCGACTAAAAAAAAATATATTTTTTTTAATATTTAAAAATTCGTCATTTTTTAGCATAAATTATGGTGATTACTGTGGATAGTTTATTACCAGTGTTCGCGCACCTTTTTGCCTCCCGTCAATCGATACCATTCGCAAGATTTTTGATGGCGTTCGATTTGGTCAATGCTTCGATATCTGTACCAATTTTTTTAGAACTTTGAGGCTCATCCGTTTTATCGAGAATCGACAACATCTGTTGATCTGCCTGACGATGAGAATCGCGATGTTGACGCTGTAAATCGGATTTTTTAGCTTGTTTTATCGCAATGAGAGTTACAATCGCGATAAAGAGGAGCCCGAGAAGAGAAGCGATTACGGCGATCGTCGAACCTGATAGCCTCGGAGAATAATTATTGAAATAATTGGCAGCCAAAAAATCCCCGTCTCTCCAGTTGACCCAAACACCGTCCCACAGCTTAGGGTTCGCTTTGTTGTCCTCTGGGACATTCGCTGCTGGCATTGCAGTCACTCGATATTTTAACAACGCTTCCTCTAGAGCGGCCACTATTATCGGTCGCTTCTCAGCCAAATTAATCAACTCGCAAGGGTCCTCTTTGATGTTGAACAGGCACGGAGATTCCACAGGGTCGCAGGCGATCTGCGTCGTTCATCAAATCGTAAAAGTCACAGAATTTTTTTTTTTACATTTCGTATAAAAAAGTTTATGCTTCTGGTCGTTATTTTATTTTTGAGACTCCGCATTCACTTCGCGGATTTTGTCAAAACTTTTTTTTTTCAACGACAGCGACTGTTTGGCGATTTTTTTTGTTTTCCAATAAATAAATAAAAAATAAATAAAATAAACAAAATAAACAAAATAAAATAAATAAAAAATGAATAAAATCAATTAATTAATTAAATAAATAAATAAATAAAGTTAAAAATGAAATTAAAAAAACATTTAATAAATGAATAAAATTAAAAATGAAATAAATTATGAATAAATAAATAAACAAAAAGTAAAATTGAATAAATAATATATCGAAGAGACTGCAAGTTGTGATTATTTTTGTACATGTGTAAAAGTTGATTTACCTTCTGTTGCTGCTCGACTTTGCATTCTACGGAAGCTTCCGATCTTAGTTTCTTTATGTCATCGACAGTCAACATTCTTGTGTCGAATTCGCTCGGGTTTTTTGGGGGTAATCGATTCCTTCTTCGTCGTCGCAAGTCATTGGCTTGGCGAGCAGTCGTCAAGCCACTAATTGCTATGCCAGCTTTGCTGGAGAGCACTTTTTCCGGGTATTCTTCAGAAAAATTCACTCCGGAGTATGTGGCTCCGAGTCTGCCGGGATCGCCGTACCAATCGTCGCCCGAACTCGTGTGTCCGATCACGTACTTGAAATCGCCGCGTCTTATGGCTGCGTAGTTGTCAATGTCGTCGATATTTATCAGCACTTCCGAACGTGGACCGGACGAATTCGAGATCAGAGATTCCCACACGTCCACACCGTCGATCGATCCCAAATCATTCACATCCATACCTGAACATGCAATTCACGAGATTTATTCTGCCTCATTCCACAAAATTCGGAATTTAATCGCAACCGATTTTTTTACTCAGAGAAATATCGAAAACACATTTCTGCACGTCACTTTTTTTCCATAAATCATCAAAACCATAAGCCACATAAAACGTCGTTGCTTATAATCAATTAATTAATTTATGTTTTTATTTTTATTTTTATTTTTTATTTTTTAATTAATTAATTAATTCAATGGAACAAAATTCGAAGAAAATTTCGTACGAACCTGCAGCTGACCAAAAAGTCGGTAACCAATCGATTATTGATACGAGCTGATTAGAAACTCTTCGTGGATTTTTTATCATTGGACTCCAAACAGCTGCGACCCCTCGGACTCCGCCTTCCCATGCGCTCTCTTTCATCTTCCGAAGGTAAGACATAAAATTTAATTTTTAACACAACATTTTTGACTGCGCGATCAAAGTCAATGCGACGAGACAAACGTGCTTACTCCTCTGAGCGGATAATTGCTACCCCGATTGTTGTGTATACCGATTGTCGGAGCACCGTTGTCCGACATGAAGACAATTATGCTGTTGTCCAACATGCCACGACGACGCAGAGCACTCATTACTTCACCGACACTCGCATCCAATTTTGATACCATCGCTAAAAAAATATTTAGACAAATAAATTTCTCCATTCAAGTCGAAAAATATAAAAATTTAAAAAAATATTTTGAATCGAAGCCAAAAAACATGAAAATTCAAAAAAACATTGTGAATCGAAGAAATGAAAAAAAAAAAAAATTTCAATATTTTCAATCGAAGTCAAAAAAATATTAAAATTTTTAAATATTGTGAATCGAAGTCAAAAGATATAAAAATTTAAAAAAATATCGTGAATCGAAGTAAAAAAATATAACAACTTTAAAAAATATTGTGAATCGAAGTTTTGAGCTCGAAAAATTATATTCGTTGACAATTTCAACAAAACAAGGTGCAGATTGTTTCGAATGTTTTTTCTTCTCACCGATTGCAAATTTTTCTTAATTTTTCTATAATTTTTTGTAAATTTTTGAAAAATTGATAAGAAACTTTTTTCGTAAGTAGGACAAAAAATCTGCGGAGCCTCATTTGTGGACTGTGATAATCCCTTAAAATAAAATAACCCCACCTGCGTAAATTCTTCTCTCCGGGTCGTCGACGTGGGCAAATTTAGCGATTTCTTCATCGGGTGCCTGATAAGGATCATCTTCGTTTCCACTATGGGGTGCGAGATGCGACAAATACATGAACATGGGAGTTCGAGTGTCATGCTCGTCTATAATCCTTATCGCTTCCTCCGTGAACAGATCCGTAGAGTATTTTCCCTCCGTGTCCCAAGCCACTGACATATTTCGCCTCATATCAAAGCCACGAAATTTTTTCGTCTGGCCATTGAATGGAATTAAAAAATTAGTGATTGTGAACACAGCAGCCAATTATTTTTGTCATGACTTACCAATGATGCCACTTGATGGTTATAGTAGTCTTGGAGTCCATTCCAATAGCCAAAGTGAGTATCGAAACCTCGATATGTCGGCGTGTACTCGTGCTTATGGAAACCCAAGTGCCATTTCCCAATGGCATGTGTTCTGTAACCTGCATCTTTCATGTACTACAAAAAGCACAGAAAACTTGATGCATTATTTATAGAAACACGAGGACACGCTCGCAAACAAAGAATTTGTGATCCTCCAACTTGCTGCTGATGCATACAGTGCAGAGATTTAAAAAAGTGCAGTTTCATTCGATCTTATGTTTTATTGAGGGGGTTCGCTACATACGTCAATATGATAAGAATTTAATTTAATTTGGAGATAAATGTTCTTTAGCATCAAATACAAAAATACCAAAAACAAAATTTTAAACTGAATATTTTTTTGATCATTCCAAAACTTGATAATTTCGATTTTGACTTTTGATCATTTTCATTCTAATTATTGATAATTGCGATTTTGATTATTCATCATTTCGATTTTCATTTTTCATATTTTCGATTTTCATTTTTAATCATTTCAAAATCCAAACAGAAAAATTGTTCCAAGCCCGAACAATTTTTTGATCATTTCAAAATTTTCGTTATTTCGACAATATTTTTCATTTATAACAAAACTGTCATCTAAATTTACGATTTCGATAACAAAAATTGATACTCGAAGAAACTTTCTTCAATATTTATTGCTGAAATGACAATAATTTTGTCATTTGATAAAAAAATCGTTTAGTCATTTAGTATTAAATATTAATATTTAATACTAAAGAGTATGCTCACCGCAAATTTCATTGAATTCTAATAATCAATGCAGCGAATCAAATTCGCTCCGAGGATCAGAAGAAATATCATGCTGATCGAAAAAATCTCCCATCTTTTTTATATACTGAGCGATATTGAATGGTCAAATGAAAAAAAAAACTAGGATATACCTCAGGCAGCAGTTTCTCCTTCAGAGGCAATCCACGAGGCTCAGCTTCGAGAAGTACAAAGTGCTGCATACCCGTGTGAATCGGATATTTGCCTGTCATGAGTGCCGATCTGCTCGGAGTGCAAAGTGCCGATACATAGTGGCTGTTTAGAATAATACCATTGTACGCTAAAGCATCGATGTTTGGGGTTGGAATCTGATTCGCACCGTGAAAGCTCACGTCGTTCCATCCCTGTGGAAAAAATCTCGAAATAAATTTTTCCCGCTGCGGTTCAAGGAACAAAAATGCTCTAGAACGTGAAAATAATATCGTTCAGAGTCTTCGATAAAAATTCATTTAATTAATTTTTATTACCTTAATTAATTTTTATTAATGTAATTAATTTTCATTAATTTAATTAATGTTTTATTAATTTAATTATTTTTTATTAATTTATTTAATTAATCGGCGTGAATCCAAAATTATTGACTCAGTTATGAATAGAAAACAGTTTCGTCGCGTTGACACTGACTCCCATCGTTCCATTGAACTACTTCGGAGCTGATTACAATGCAGCCAGGCGTTACGATTTTTTTATCAACAAAATAAGAAAAAAAAACTTACCAGGTCATCTGCAAGAATAACAATAACGTTGGGCTTGTTCGGTTTGTCGCAGCGATGTCCGAAGGTCCTCGATGTATCGTCGAAAGATTGACCACTGGGGGTTCCCATGAACAGTTGTAAAATAATTAGGCCCAGTCCAAGCCTCGAGCGTGGTCGAAGCATTTTTGATGCGTTCCGAAAGTCTGAAATGAATTTATACATTCGTCGAAAACGATAATTACTTTTTGCTTTTTTTTTTTGTAATTGTGTCAATTATAATTTTTACACGTAATGTTTATCGAGATCATTGAATCCTTTAGGTGCAGAAATATATTGCGTCGCTCCACGATTGTTGAATATTAATTAACAATTATTTTAATATTCAGAATTTTTGAAAAATTTATACTTCGTGATAAATTTATGTTCGGGCATTGATCAGTCCCGACGTAGAGCAATTAATTTTTTCCCACGAACGCTTACGATTCCAGGCACGAAGTGGTTTCGATGAATTTATAAATTGCGATGGAGACTGGTAATGAGGATCGCGATAAAAGGAAATAATTACTGTCCAGGAAATTTTAATGCAAATTAAAACGACGAAGGGATTTTATTGAAAAAAAACATGAATTTTCACTGAACTCCGATCTTCGTCGATGATGCGAGATTACAAATTTTTATTGCATTCGGATTTTTATCCAGTTTCTGTGTCAATGGCATTTTTTTTTTTTACTCCCGAGGCAAAAACATTTTTTTTCAAGTTTTCTTCGAAATTCGGTGAATTTCCGAGTTTTTTACGTTCGCCCAATAATTGTTTGGCCTACTCACGACAATGGCGATAAGATATTGCGAACTGTTACATAGTCGCCAAGAGACTGTCCGGTTTCATGCTCGAAGAACTCGCAGAAGGTATTTCGAAGGCTATGTCATAGCCAACGTGTGAAATACCAAAAGATTATTTTCTGGTGGGGGATAATTGTTTTTCTATTTACATAAATTTGTACTCGCAATAGAGCAAACTTTGCTTTGAATTTTCCATAGATTTTTACGATCTTTACTGCAAACTTGTACGATCGAGAGGACGATCTACTCGTTGCCCTATTTTTCACATTTTTTTTTGTTCTTCAACGTTTTCCAATTGATGAATGACACTGTGCTAAAAAAAAAAGCGAGTGCATGTCGAGTGCATGGAGTTTTTTTTTGTCCTGGCATCGTTCCTTATGTCTCCAAAGTCTAAAGAGACAGAAATAATTGGAAATTTCGGACTCGGAGATTTCTAAGCTCGCTGCTGCCAAATCATGCACTTTCCGAATTTGAAGTGGATAGTTTGTCTATTTTTTGAGGCAAGAACCACTTGACGAAAAAATCTGAAAAAATTCTATAACTTTCCTTGAAGTCTATCGAGTCCCTGAAAAAATCGACAGTCTGATTCCGCCAATAATTTAAGCCGAAAACTAAATTTTTATGGAAAAGTACAAAAAAATTCGAATATTCATGGTCAGCGGCATTTGGGCAGTGTGTTTGCATTTATTTCATGACGACGAATGTCCCGTTGACTCTTCAGACTCCAGGAGTCGTAACTCTCGAGTCTTTAGAATAAAAAAATGAAGCGTAGTCCCCGATTTCCTGCAGTGGGTCGGAAAATCGTGTTTTCTTCGTTTCTACGCGACGTTTGCGATCGCTGCATCGTTGGGAATTCAGGCCAAACGAAATCGATAATTTGTCGATTGTTTGACAACAAGCCTGGTTGCCTTGTTCTTCACAATCCCATACACGTATTGTCAATGTCCTTGGAAACCTGTCTTCGAGTAAAAATAACTTGCAACTTCTGAATTCCGGATTTTCTAGAATGAGCTCGAGCCAAGAAGGAATAAAAATTGAATGAAGCAATTAACAAGTATTGCAGTAGCGGAGTAATTACTTGGTTTTTAAGTTGAGACACGTGTTTGCTCCATCACGAGTCTCATTTTCATATTCACCTTGCACATGGAGATCTCGTATTTTTTGCACGTTTGAGGCGAGACTCTAGTCACTTAAGAACAGACTTTCAGTATCGTCGCTAAAATCTGTATATCTGAGTGGCGTTCTAAGGCAAGAAGAGCCTTGGAAGGACCACGGGATCGTCTGGCTCGTTCGAGCTAGTGAATCAAACGTTTACGATCACGATGAGTGTCTTGCTCGATCGTATTGTTCGGGGAGAACAGCGCGAACGATTTTATTCATTCTGATCGGAATTACAACGATTTTTTGGTCTTAATCAACGAAATAAGACGAAGAGCACGACGATAAAAGTAAAAGGAATGGCAACGTGTAAATATAAGTGAGAAAAAAGTCACGTGTCTTACCGTTGCCCGATGAATCATTCATAACACAAATGAATCTGCATTTTTATTATCGACGCATTGAGTTTCTTTTTTTTTCAGTCATTCTGACATTTTGCAATCGAAAAAAACCTGCACCGGTTGACATTACGAGCGAGTCGAGTCGCGGACAGTAACTTCGGGATAATCGGTCGTATACAATGTACGTGATTGCAAAGCTCTCGGCAATCGGTCGTTTATGCACGTCCGTCATATTGGGTCAGAGTCTTTGACCAATTTTAATAATTTTTTTAACATTTTTTTTCCATTGCCATTTCTGCGTCTAGTCTCGCACGATTCTCCCGACGAATCCATGTTTTTCTTGTGGATAAACTACCAATAGACCCTTCCAGTACACACTGGGTCATTTTGACCCGAACAATTTTCTTCCAACAAATCATTCACTACGAAAATCTTTTCACAGAAAAAGAAACCAAAAAATGCATATTTATCGGTATACGACGATTTAGAAAACGCCTTGGGTCCGATTGACCCAATGCATTCATGGTATGCACTCCAAGGGTCAATAAAACACTGTGGTAATCACTTACATTCCAAAATTCTTTGAATTCGATTTTGTAAAAAATGTTGAAAGAAAAATATTGGGCAAAATGTTATTCTCACTCTGTCGAAAACTTTGACGTCTCCGTAAGAAATCCTCCGTCAGACTGACAGAATGGAAAAATGTTTTTCGTTGTTGTTCACATTCCCCTTTATTTTATTAGCATATCAAAAAAAGTCTCGCATTGTAATTTGATTATCTTGAGCAGGAAAAAGTTGATTTGCATCGTAACTGTCTCTTCGCGCTGCATATGCAGTTGAGAAAATATCGCAAAGCCGGAAAGCAAACTGTCCCAATTATTTTCACTGTTTGTTATGATAACATTCAACATATTGTGAGAAAAAACGCACACGAAGGAAAAAACGCACATTTCGATTTGATCAACTGAAGGAGCAGCCCAAGAATATAAATTAGTCACTTTTGTTACTAAAACACACAATCGTAACAGTAAAGATACGTCCAGTATCTCATTGAGTTACACTGAAAAAACGATTCATTTATATGGACAAAGATTTGTCAACTGCTAACAAATTTAAAGTTGGATACAGCGAAATAAATGTTTTTCAACAGTTAATTAATCATTTATTTGAGCCTCTTGCGATTGTCTGAAGTAAATATTTGTTAGTAGTTAAAAAAATGTAAGTCAATATTTTGATAATATTAAGTTAATAATTAAAAATAATAAAAAAATGAACGATTGTTAATGGTTAAAAAATTGAATTGATATTTTAATAATATTAAGTCAATAAATTAGGTTAATGATAAATAAAATGAAGTTAATGTCACGGTCTGGCAATATTGGAGGATAAGAGGCGGCCCGTAGCGCAGTGGTTAGCGCTCTGGATTCAGACTCCGCGGGTCCCGGGATCGAGTCCCACTCGGGGATCACCTTTTTATTCGCTCATCATTGCTGGACCGTGCCTCGTCACAATAGTTAATAAATGAATCACTCGATAAAACGTGTAACCCCTCTATCGAACAATGCTTCAAGGAAGTGTTATGACTATGAAATTTGATCGTGATACCAAAGATATTTTTTGACGATTACAAATTTCTTAATTTCTTTTTCTTTATTATAAATAAACTCTTTTCTCAGTGTACGATACCAAAAGTTTCATTATTATTTTCGCACGGCATCGCGCTGAATTATAATATAAAACATGAATCGACAGAAACCAGTGAAAACCAGTGAATACGCCTTGAAAAAGACACGATGCAAGGTCATTAAATAAATTGATCTGTGACCGCGCACAACCATTGTCTCAATCTGCATCGACGCTTTAGATTCTCATGCCAAACGATCGGAGCTTAATTAAGAAAATGATCGAGCACTCACTCATCGATATGCAATCACGATAGTGAGATGTTTT
>JAPYYS010000374.1:0-116223 GCA_030522525.1 Campopleginae sp. 14b
GAAGTTAGTTCTTTCATTTACGCACCGTGCAGTAATGGGCTGTTTAGGTCACGGAAAAGCGTGCGTAAAGTGCGGGTTTAGGTCACACTGTGCTATAAAGATTTTCGTTGCAGTCCAACGATGCGAACTTCAGCACCGTTTTTCGGTAATTCCATTCCGATCAATCTTTTTTCAACTTTCAAATTTTTGCTTTTTTCCAACTTTTTGAAAATGATTAATTTCCGAATTTTTCATTGTAGACTCCGTAGAAATGTAAATTACAAGCCGCTCAGTATAAAATGCGCGTGAAATATAATGCGGACGTGGTTGTCCAGAGATGAGCAGTCAATGCGATAGTTTTTCAATGAATTTTGGAAAAGCTCACACTGGTGAAATATTTAACGATACGAATTGTATGAAGAAAATCTACGAATACTGTTATCAATGAAAAAAACTTAATGATGATTTAAGGTCTCAGGTAATTTAGTCGAAAAAATATGAGAAATATTAACATTTAATTAATCGTGGATTTTGTATTTTAAAAAGAAACGATTTTAGCTTTGTTTCTTGGAGAAGAAAATGATTGACTAGTTAATGAAAACGAATTGAAATTTAGTGTCAAAAAGCCACTGCGATTTGGAAGGAATCGATCGTTTATTGATTGATTAATATTACTATTTATTATTAATATTAAATACTTATGAAAGTGATGGAAACGTTTACAGGAAAAAACACACGCCCTATCTGTACTGAAAACTCCTGTACCATTAGATAAATTATTTCAGTCTCGTCATCACGGACAATCATGAAACTTAATTAATGAGCATTCACATTTTTCTCACTATTTAAAATACGATAAACATACGGTGTAAGCATTAATAATATATATTTAAAAATACACCTCGTCAGTATAAAATTGTTCTCAAAGCTTAATGTCACATCGGGACTAACAAAAATATATTCTTTAATAACTTCGTCCAACTTTATTTCATTCACCCCACTCGTATGAATGTTATGGAGAACTTAAACAAAAATCAGATAAACTTTGACTTTTCAAAACTTTGTATTTCTTCGATGAATGCGTGAAATTAATCTTGGAACCATACTTTTTAAGGGTAAAATATCCTTAGTAATCGATTGCAATGATTTTGAAAATTGAACAATGAAATCTTATTGTCGAAAAATGGCGAAATTGAAGAAAGGAATTTTGAAGACCTATTACACTTCAAATTTTCGTGGGTGCAAATTTGCACCAGTGTGGTGTCTACGGGGTAAGAAAGGGGTAAATCTAAAAAAAGAATGGAACACAGAGGAAACAAATATTTGGTGTTTGAAATTTATTAACATTTAAAAAATCGAGTGTACAGAACGTGACAAAAGAATCGATATTTACAGCAGCGCTATTGGATTTCCACTGTTCGACCATGGTCAAGTTTGCATTATAGAAATTCAACCCAAAAATTGTTAATTTACGTTAGACCGACGGATCGGAGATTTTTCGGGCTACAAAATATTGCAAAACTAATTTTGGAAAGTAAATTTGGAGCACGAGATGCAAACACGATGCTGAAGCCTGCAACACAAAATATTCATTTTTATTGATAATTTGTTCAATTTTAAAAATGATCCGAATTTTTTGAGCCGATATATTTCTCTGGGGGTAAAAACCGTTCGTTTTATCATCGCAATTCAATTCCGAATATTAATAATGGGTTTTCAGTCGCGTCAACGAAAAGTCTGTAGTACAGATATTTCAATCATCGTCTTCTTCGGAAGAAACTTCCTCAGCTTCTTTGAGCCATAGAATGAAAGGCGCAACGGCGGATCTGATGGCTTGAGCGTTGGTTTCTTCTTCGTCATCGGCAACATTTTCGTACCATTCTAGAATTTTTTCTTCGGACAAAATATCTCGGTCGTAAAGCATGTGCATGAGCATTTGTACGAAAGACAAAAGTTCGTGACTCGTGGCGGCAGCGTCGTGGATAGCTCGTAAACAATCTTCCTGTGCGTCTTCGGTTTTGACGTACTTCAGGATAATAGGATTAAAGTAAGTGATCATGACCTTGAGAGTTTTCTGATAACTCGCATGATCGATCGCAGTTTTTTCTTCCGCGAGATGATGCAAAGGAAGGACGAGTATGGCTTTGACAACGTTGTAAGTAACTTCTCTTATAGTGACGTTATACGCGTATCTCGATGAGTTGATTTCCAGAATCAAATTGTCGCAATTGAGTTTATCCTGATAACCTCTCAACAGGCTGTCGATTACTTCGGAGAGGAACATATTGGTGTCGTCGGGTAAAGGAGAGCCACGGAGTGAGCCGCTGTCGCTGCAGGACTCTTCGGAATCCGAGTAATCGTCGAAACTCCCGAATTCTTTGGTTTTGTAATACAACAATTCCTCGTTCGAGTCAGGATCATGTTCCGACATTTTAGTGACTTTTAGTTTGTGCTTGCCGTTCGTTTCGATTATCGAATCCTCGTGCATAGTTTTCGCAGGCAAATTAACACCGGGCGCTAATATGCACGCGTCTAAATAGCAATTTTTCTCGAGCACGCAACCCGGGAAGACAACGCAATTTTCCAGAACGCAACTGTCTCGTATCGTCACGTTCCCCAGCACGTGCGAATTTTCTATGCGAACGTTGTCACCGATCTTACAAAACTCAGCGATGACTGATCTCGTCACAAATGTATTTTTTCCTAAGATACTTTTCTCGTCCACTATTGTGTCTCGCTGCAGCGTACACCCACGAGCCAATGCCGCGGTACGGTGCTTGTACGTGCTCTTTGCCATGTACACAATGTTTCGCAACGGCGGAATCATGTCCGGAGTCAATGGATAACCTTGTCTCAGTAGTATGTCTCTGCTCAAGGTGTGATACGCCTGCCAAGATGTTATCGGAAGCGCATACTCCTCAGAGTTCAAGGGTTGCCAATAAATTCGAGCGTCAAGAATTTCTTCGTTCATCAGGACTCCCTTGACGAAATCTTCCATAGTCTGTAAAAGAACAATGCTGTTATACATTTGTGTCTCATACTGATAAAGTTTGCATTGCTGGTATGCGCTTCTGGGCTCTTAATTTTCTCACAGAATTTGTCAACCCTAATGGGAAAGACACTGAAGTTCGCAACGTTGGGGTCGAACGAAAAAAAAAGTTTTTCGGTCAATTTTTTCTTGAATTTAACAAACCGTGACAATTTTCGTACCGATTTTCTCTTTGGAGCCTGAAAAAATGTCGTTTTAATGTCCTCGCTAAATATTGCCTAAGAATCTTGAGATTTGTCCAAGGGAAAACGGAATTTCGTTGAATTCCAACGTTGCAAACTTCAGCATGGTTAATGCGACTGTCTTTTTTGCCATTGAAAAACTGAATTTACTACAAAAATTCAAACGCGTGTAATAAATTTGATTCTGAAGTTTGCAACATTGAGATGCAACGAAAATATTTTTTTGTTAATTATTTATTGAATTTCAAAAATCGTGTCAATTTTTTGGCTTGCCAGAGAAGATCATTTTATTTTTCAGATATTTAATATTCATTTCATTTATTTTATTTTTCACTTTATTCACTTTATTATTTTATTAATAAAATATTTAATAATAATTATGAGCTTGCCTGAAGAATAAAAAAAATGTTGCTGCGTTCTAACGATGCGAACTTCAACACGGTGCACTAAATATTGAAATAATAATAAAAAAACATTTTTCGTTACATTCCAACGATGCAAACTGCGGTATGATTATGTTTCCGGTCAAACGATCACTTTGTTTATTCAACAAGAGGCGAGGCTTTCCAGAATACCGAAACTCGTATTTATTGAAATATTTCATTAATGTAACCGTCCGAGTATTCATTCGAACGGTTCGGGTGAATAATTTTTGTAGATCAAGCGCTTACCTGGAAATCAAAATTGTCGGCAAAAAGTGGTAGGACCGAAGGTGAGCACAGATAGATATGTGTGTCGATGAAACTGGAGTTGATTTCTATCTGTTCGTGATTCAAAAACCATTCGAGTTCGAGTTTGACTTTTTTGTCATCCTTGCAAAGTTTCTTATGGAAAAGTACTTTTTTGTTAGTTTTATCGGCAACGAACATGCAGGATTGTTCGCTAAGAGAGGAACAAGAGATAGAACCGAGATTGCGGAAGATTAAAGTCATAGCGGCACCCTTGTCCTTCTCGCACTTGGTTCGGTGCAGAGCCATGAGATCCTTGAGATTGGCATTGGTAAAAGCATCTCCTCTTATGAGGATAAAAGCTCCACGAATCAAGCCTTTGGTGTCGATGTCTCTGAGAGCATCACCGAGAGATCGACAACCATCGGAAATGATCAAGGTCACCACGATGTCCTTGTAACGTTTCGAAGCTATGTAATCCTTCAAAGATTCTATGTGATTGCTGCAGTACAGAAACAACTCTTGCACTTGAGACTGTATTAAAGTCTCCACGAGATAATCCAACAGTCGTACGTTCACAACAGGCAGCATAATAGTCGGGCAAACATTGTGTACGGGATTGAGACTCGTAGTGAAATCATCCGCAAGAACAACAGCTTGAAGGGTATCCGCTTTGCTCAATTTCGTATTGGCGATACTTTTCTTCGATACTTTCGACATTTTGGCCACTGATATTTACACAACCATTAATCCAGGAGACAATTAATCCATCAACGTGTTAATTGGTCGGTGACTTCAAATAATATGTCACCAAACATACGAATATTTATGATTGAGCAGCAACACTAATTTTAGGTTAAAATATCGTCAGACACACTATTTTTTCAGGTTAAGTCTTCGACCATAAAGCACACAACACGACACCACGAAATAGAAAAACAACAAAAAATTTCGTAAACGCCATCTGGAAACTACTTGGACTTTTGGGGCACTCCGAAACTTTTTTTCCACCTGACTACCGAAGGCTACTAAGCAAATCCAATGAAATTATATTGAATAAAACCCCGAAATTTTGACACAAATTCTTCGTTTTTTATTACAAGACGAAAATTTTCGTTCTCACGATTCTCTCCGTTGTCACACATGTCCAAATTTGAAGCCTATTTTCCCCGCTCAGCGGATTTCCCAGATCGATACCTATAAACCACATGGTATGATGGTAACAGAGGTAAAATGGCGGTGAATCTACCTTGTCTCGCTCGTGAGTTATTTTTTTTAAATGTATTCTCGTTGAATATATGATAAAAATTGAAATTTTATTACAAAAATAAATAAATCCATTTGTTCTTTACACTTTGTGTTCAAAAATTGTAATTTCCGGCACTAGAATGAAATAGGCAGAATCTTAACCTCAAATTAATGAGCAACCTTGTGTTATGAACCTCGATCGTCAATAAATTCAGATAAAAAACGTATTGAACAAAATTCTGACAATTCGTATAACTCCTCGAGCATAAATAAGGATATTACTCAATATAATTGCAGTGCGAGGCTCCGATGGTCTTGCTATTAAGAATGGGCCGCCTGCTTACGACGATGTTCCATCCTTTACCAAAGATACTGGTAAATCATGCAAAGCCATGGTTTTCAGTCCGGAAGGGCGTTACTTCTCATGGATATCGGGAACAACTATAAAAATCGCTCTCTGTAATACTTGGCAAATAGTTGCCACTATACAGAGGCCAAAAGTTTGCGGCATCCAGTTTTCTCCCCAAGGAACTTATCTCATGACCTGGGAACCTTTTATCAGTATGTTAAACATATTTTTCAATTCCAGTCTCACGTCCACGAAGTTCACAAGTTTTAGTCGAACAAACGGCTCAAATGAATCGTTGATTGTTGCAGTATCGAATGAAAATCCCCAAGGGAGCCCCCAGCTGTGTATATGGAAATCAGAAAATGGGGAACTTGTTAAAAGCTTTGTCCAGAAGAGACAGAGCAATTGGTAATTTGGAAAATAGAAGACAAAAAAAAAATTGCATTGTACGATGTGATTTTTTTTTTTTCGCTCTGTTTTCTTATAGAAATTTTCTTTGCAGGGAACCACAGTGGTCCGATGACGAAAAGCTGTATGGAATGTTGGTCAACAGTGACATACTACTTTACGAGGACGCAAATTTTGAGAGATACGTCCAGAAGATAAATGTTACTAAATTTGGGCAATTTAGAATAGCACCTGGCAATGCGCCTTATCATATCCTGTGCTATATGCCCGGTAATTTTCTTCAAACCTTTTTTCAGTCCTTTTGCAAAGATTGTAGAAATATCGGTTTCCTCTTCATACAATTTTGTTTTTTGTATTTTCAAGGCAAACCCGGGCAACCCGCTTTTGGTAAATTGTTCCAATACCCTAAGGTTGAAGTCTCTCAAGCCGTAGCGAGTAAAAGTTTTTTCCAGGTATTACCAAGCACTATAACTTGTCGAGCTATTTGGCCCGGTATCAATGTGTCTAAAAGTTTACCTTTTTAGGCCGATAGCGTAGATATTTTGTGGAACGATTGCGGTACCAGCGCTCTTGTGATGACCACACTGGAGGTTGACAAAACTGGGGCTTCCTATTACGGCAAACAAGGCTTGAACTTTCTCAGTGTCAAAGGGGACACCGCTATAGTTACTTTAAGTAAGTTGAGAAATATAGTTATTACGATTGACCCGTAGACACCACACTGATGCAAACTTGCAACCACGAAAATTTCGAGTACAACAGGTTTTTAAAACTCCTTCCTTCAATTTGGCCATTTTTCGAAAATAAAATTTCATTTTTCAATTTTTAAAATCATTGCAATTGGCTCAGGATATTTTACCCCTAAAAAGTATGGTTTCAAGATTAACTTGATGCAGTCATCGGAGAAATACAAAGTTTTGAAAAGTCGAAGGGGAAATTTGCACCAGTGTTGTGAGCCATCGAGGAATGCACCAATTTTTTCAAGTAAACTTGCGACAAACTGTCGCGACAAGTCGTGAGAAGTAACAAAATAATTTTTATTTTTTGCACAATAATTTTCTCTGAATTCTCAGGCGAAAAGGGTCCCATCCACGCTTTTCAGTGGTCGCCGAAGGGCAATGAATTTTGTGTCATTTACGGTTTCATGCCATCGAAGACGACGCTTTTCAATCTAAAGTGCGAAACCGTTTTCGAGTTTGGGAAGAAACATCGTAACAGCATTTATTACAATCCATCTGGCAGCAATATCCTTTTCGAATATATATATTTTTTCAAATTCCTCTTCACTGTATCATGTTTCCATATGCGTGGACAAATTGAATGACTATTTACCTTAACTGCGATGCACTTTGCCTATTGGGAGGCTTTGGAAACTTGTCCGGCGACATCGAACTCTGGGATATGGCGAAAAAAAAAATTATAGCCAGTCAAATTGCGTCGGACACTACGTTACTCCATTGGTCACCCGACAGCGAGCACTTTATGACCGCGACCACAGCACCACGGTTACGAATAGCTAATGGGTCAGTAACGAACGAATCAACAAAAAAGTGTCTTTTTTTTTAAATCAAAAAAGGACTCTGGATATCTAACCGTAGACCCCACACTGTTGCAAATTTGCACTCGCGAAAATTTCAAGTGCAACTGGTTTCTAAAATTCCTTTCTTCAATTTGGCCGTTTTTCGAAAAAAAAATTTCATTTTCCAATTTTCAAAATCATTGCAAGCAATTACTCAGGACATTTCACCCCTAAAAAGTGACCTTAAACGGAGTGTGGTGTTTATGGGTTAACGCAGATAATTGTTTTTTTAGCTACAAAATATGGCACTACAGTGGAACTTTATTGCACGAAAACATGTGGGAAAAGGGAGCCGAGCTTTGGGAAGTTTTGTGGCAAAAATTCCCAGAAAATACGTTCGTTGAAAAACCAATATGTTATAAAGCCGTTGAAGGAATAACTCCGAGTCAGCCTCAAGGTAAAAAACTCAATTCTCAAATCATTGAATTTAATCTCCAACATATGCAACCTGGATTTTTTTTTCTATCGATTCAAATTGAGAGAATTGCTTTCTTTTTTCGTGCAGCATCGAAGCAAGTGTATCGACCACCGTCTGCGAAAGCTCACACGATGACATTCGATCTCCACGATTTGAGTGATTTGCCGCCAAAAAAACCAGGTAAATTCTCGAAGCATGAAAAATTTCGATAAGCCAAGATGAGCGTTTTTAATTATAATTCAACCGAATTTTATTTATAGCGGCTCCATCCAAGGCCGCGATAAAAGCGAAGAAGAAACGCGAAGCTAAAAAGGCGAAAAAAGAGCTTGAATCCGTAACAGAGCAGAGAAACAACGTGGCGACCAATGGCCAAGAAAAACCGAAAAGTGCTGCAGTGGATTCTGACCTGACGGACGATCCAGAAAAAAACAAAAACATCAAAAAAATCAGAAGCGTAATTATGAATTTTTAGTCCCATTTTTAATTAATCAAGCGTAATTGTTCATTCTCTGAACCCATTCATGGACTTTTTAATCATTTTTCATCCAATTATAAATGTAATGAGTAATGGCTCGCGTTACGCTTTTTTTTTGATACTTGGCGTCGAGCCGCTGCCGCGACTCCATTATCTTCCATATTCTTATGGAAAGGTTTGTTATGTTATAGAAATTGGATCAGATATCAAAGTTGAAGGAAAAGTTGTCAGCGGGTGAGCACCTCGAAAAGAACCAGTTAGACAAGATCAAGACCGAGGATAGTTTAACGAAGCAACTGAAAGAATTGATATTGTGATCAAGCGAGCCAGGTAATTCACATAACGGACAATAAAAATAGCGATCGAAGGATACACTCAACGCGCATTATTCACCAAACAAAAGAGAGCGAACGAAAAAGCCTCTGCGATATCCCCACGGACAAACAAGAATACATCGAGACACGCATAATTATGATTGACGAATTCTCATTATTCGACCAGCGTGTTTACAAATTATTATTTTAATCGTGAATTATATGACACGGCGAACGAAATACCGATCCTACGGAGAAAAACTCGTTTTTTTCGTCTTCATTACGAATCCCATTCGTTACTTGTAGCACTAGGATAAATATATCAAAATGATATTATATTTTCGAATGAAATGGGAAGGAATGTAATTATTAATTATAAGCATAAAAACAAGGGAAATAAGTAACTACAACACTGCCGAAAGCTTTTATGCAGTTCAATGAAAAAAAAAAAGCGAATATGTACGTGGATTTTGCGTATGATTTTGTCGGTTGGTTAACGCCTATTATTTGCGACATTCTCACAGGGAGGGCTTTTTTTTAAATTATTACCATGTAAAGTACGGTGAATCATTCATGCAATTGGAAAATTTGTTTACTCATTTTTTCTACCTTTCTTTTGCTATTTTGTAGACGAGTTTTTGTTTAATTGTGAAAAAAAAACTGCAATGAAATATATGAAAAATATCTGACGACATATTTAATCTCCTTTCTTCCCCCTACGACCCGAACGGAATTTTAATAAACGTCGGAAAATAAGGGATAACGATTTTTAACGCTCCGGGATTTTTCAGGCAATTCCCAAACTATGCGACGATATTTCTCCACAACGAAAATCGGAATTTTTCAATTGACTATCGGAGTCCAAAAATGTATGAAATTTGCTGCCTACACATAGCGACCTCCACGTGAGAGATTTGAGCCGCCGCCACCATACCGGCACCCGGCACATCAATCATTAACTGTAGGATGTATGGTACAAGTCATTGCGCCGATATTGAGTCGACGTTTCAATTTCTACCATTCTACCAATCACTTCCGAAAGATTTTCACTCAACCAAGAATCATTAAGTCGCATTTTGTCGATACAAATACAAAGTAATGAGTAATTATCGGATATTTTTACAAAAATACCACTCACTACCAAAAGAATACCAGAAAATGTGAGTCATGAAAAAGATTGGAGAAATTCAAATTGTTTAATTTATGTTTTTTCTTGAGTCGGGCCAATGGCGTCCAAGCCGACCAGTCGGTTCGTAGGTCGCTGGTCACTCAGTGCGATTTATCCCGGACATCTAACCTCACTTTTTAGTGTTCTAATCGACAGCAGCCGAACGTGCGCTCTGACAATATTTCCGAACTGTTCTCCGTGGTTTTTCGTCTTATAATTTATTGTTTAATACATAAAGGGTAAAAGTGCGATCTCAGTGATTTTCTTCAACTGTTTTTGGCGGCATGATCGGAATACGAATTGTGCTCGTTTAAAACGTCTGGGAACGTAAGCACAAACAATACTCGAATTGGCTTTCGTTCGTGATTTATACTCTACTAGTTTTGATTGCGTGGCCCGAAGATCGAAGTAAATACAGCACTTTTCCCGTATTTACTCACGTTCGAATTCGAATGAGTTGAAAAAAACCGCAACAATTTGTTGTACGTGTTTAGCGAAGCTTTAGCGACACGACGCGTTTGCCGACCGGTTTTTCGCGGGCTACTCCGTATTTATTTTTCAACATACCTCTGTTTTCTTTCCATGACATGGACACCTTGTCTTTCATACTATCGTGACTGCTGTCGATTCCAATTTTAGGGAAAATTAATAATAATTCTTGCCTCAGGCGATCGTGGGGCTGTTGATTGAGGAAAAAAGTCTCAGCTAACAGAATGGCCAACGAAACAAACACCGATGGGCCAATTTTTGCCATCGTTAGTACAAATTCTCTTACAACATTAACGCCAAGTAGTAACAGAAAGTTGCAGTGAAAATCAAAACGTAGTTGTCAGAAAAACCATGAGATTTTGACGCTATTTTGAAATTTTTACAGAATGAAGAAGATTTGCCTTACGAGGAAGAAATTTTGAGAAATCCACACTCCGTAAAACATTGGCAGCGTTACATAGATCATTTGAAAACATCAAAAAGTTCAAATTTAAATGTCGTTTATGAGCGCTCCCTCAAAGAATTGCCAGGAAGGTAAGGAACTCGGAAGTTAATGAATTGAAAAAAGTCTTCAATGACATTGAAATAGTTGGGAAAAGGATTTTTCGATGCTGGACGTGATTTCATTATTTCTGACTTTAATTGTATTTCTTACAGCTACAAACTTTGGCACGGGTATTTGCATGAAAGAGTAAAACAACTGGAAGGGCGTTGCATATCTGATCCCCTATATGACGACGTCAACAAAGCTTTTGAGAGAGCTTTAATATTCATGCACAAAATGCCACGTATATGGATGGACTATTGTAAATTAATGACGGAGCAATGCTACATCACGCAGACGCGACACATTTTCGATCGTGCTTTAAGAGCTTTGCCAATAACTCAACATCATCGAATCTGGCCATTGTATCTCGATTTTGTCGAGAAAAGTACCGTCCACGAGACGGCTGTACGAGTTTTCCGTCGCTACCTTAAGGTACCGTTGTTTTATTCTTTTTATTATGACAATCCGATGGATTTTCACACTCTGAGAAAACGATTTCTTTATATGTACCAGGATTTTTAAACTGTTATCGAATGTGAAGTTGGATACGGTGGAATAAATATTTTTCAACAGTTAATGAATCATCTATTTGAGCCGCTCGCGATTGGCTGAAATAAACATTGGTTAATAGTTAATCAATGTATCTTTTGATAAAACGTGACCTTTCTCGATAGTAAATGAATTTGATGACCATAAACATCTACTGAGTTAAGGGATATAAAAGCGATCGAACAAATCATGATCTTCAAGCCACTTGAAGGATCTTCAAGCCTATGAAATTTGATCGTGATAACAAAGATATTTTTTGCCCATTAACAAATTCAGTAACAGTTGATAAATGTTTGAGTAAACGTACCGACTAAATATATTTATTTATTACAAATAAATTGTTTTGTCAGTGCTTTTTCGCACTGTGGTGGGCATATACGTTTCAATCAGATTGTTAATAAATTAATTTTTTAATTTTAACTAAAATTTTTGACCATCAACAAAAGTACCTTCGAAATATATTCATTTATTTTTTAATTTACATTGAATTAATTTCTAAAAATTATTTATATATACAATTCGATGATAAATTCGTTTGGTTTCTCGTTCAGCTCGCGCCCGAAGACACGGAGGATTACATTCAGTTTTTAATATCGATCGGAAGATTGGACGAGGCGGCTGTGAAATTAGCTCAAATAGTCAATCAAGACGATTTTGTCTCGAAACACGGTAAATCGAATCATCAACTGTGGAACGAGTTGTGTGATTTGATATCTAAAAATCCATCCCGCATCAAATCTCTGAACGTCGATGCCATTATTAGAGGGGGTTTGAGGCGATACACCGATCAGCTTGGACCACTGTGGAATTCACTCGCAGATTACTATGTTCGTAGTGGCTTATTCGAAAGAGCTCGGGACATTTATGAAGAAGCGATACAAACTGTTACTACTGTGAGAGATTTCACCCAAGTCTTCGATGCCTATGCTCAATTCGAGGAATTGAGTCTCAGCAAACGCATGGAAGAGGTCGGCAAGAATTCCAATTCCAGCGCAGAAGGTAAACATTGAAAATTTATTATTTCCGCTTTTCTCAAAAAAAAAAAGCCAATCGATCCTGGTACAGATTACTTATTCCGTGTCATAATTTTCTTCCCAGACGACATAGAATTGGAACTGAGACTGGCGAGATTCGAACATCTAATGGAGAGACGATTGCTCTTGCTTAATTCTGTTTTGCTCCGACAAAATCCGCACAATGTCCAAGAATGGCACAAGCGAGTGATGCTTTACGAAGGCCAACCACACGAGGTGCGTATTCGGGTGTAAAAAGTTCATTATTATTTGGAGCATCGAGCTCTTTCTGGAAATTTGGTCTCCAGTTCAATTTTTTATTATTTTCTAATGGAAAATCCTCATAAATGGGGAAAATTTCCACAGATTATCAACACGTACACCGAGGCAGTTCAGACGGTGGAGCCCCAACTGGCAGTTGGGAAGCTCCACACGCTTTGGGTGGCTTTTGCTAAGTTTTACGAAGAAAACAAGCAAGTTGGTGACGCGAGGGTCGTTTTTGAGAAAGCAACACATGTTCCTTATACGAAAGTCGAGGATCTAGCGTCGGTGTGGTGCGAATGGGCGGAACTGGAAATAAGACACGGGTAAATAAAAACCGAAGAGATGAATGACGAAATTTTATATTTTCACAAAGTGTCCCGAAACGTGAGACCAAAATCTTTAATGTTAGAATTCTCTGGATTCCCTGAACGGATTTTGTTCACCCAAGGACCATTCGACGGATAGAAACTCGTAGAAAATTCAAATCTAATATGAGTTTTTCCCTCAACCCGTTTCCCTGGGGAAACGATTTCAAGTTTCTGTGACGTCATAAAACTCTCGCGCTACGCTTTCTTTTTAATACTTGGCGCCGAGCTGCGTCTCTTGATGCACAAGGGGATTCTTATGAATTTCTCGACGTTTCAGAAACTGTAAAGAAGCCCTGAAACTGATGCATCGTGCGACTGCGATGCCATCACGAAAAGTAGCCTATCACGACGAAACCGAGACCGTCCAAATGAGACTCTACAAGTCACTCAAAGTGTGGTCCATGTATGCTGATTTGGAGGAAAGTTTCGGTACATTCAAAACCTGCAAAGCCGTGTACGACAAAATCATTGATTTGAAAATCGCAACCCCTCAAATCATCATTAATTATGGGCTTTTCCTTGAAGAGAATAATTACTTTGAAGAAGCATTTAGAGTGAGTACGCGACGTCCAATTTCAAAATAAAATTATTAACCGATTTTTCGAGGATTTTAGTTTTTTTTCTTGAAATTTATTCCAGGCTTACGAAAAAGGAATCGCACTGTTTAAGTGGCCGAACGTTTATGACATTTGGAACACGTACCTGACTAAATTCTTGCACAGATACGGCGGCACTAAACTGGAAAGAACTCGCGATTTGTTTGAACAATGTCTCGAACAGTGTCCCAGCAAATACGCAAAAGGTGATGAATAAATCAAATTTGTATTTTCTACTTTAAATGAAAACTTTCCAACTTAATTTAATTTCGTTCTTTTATTTTTTTACTGCAGCGCTATATTTATTGTACGCGAAATTGGAAGAAGATCACGGTCTCGCCAGGCACGCAATGTCAGTATACGAACGAGCTACCGGCGCCGTTCTGGACGAAGAAAAGTTCGAGGTACTTAAAGAAATTTTATATTTTTTGTGCGAAAATGTCGTCAAAATTGACGAGATTTTGTTTGTCACCACTTTTCTTATTTTTCATTTTCAGATGTTTAACATTTACATCAAGAAAGCAGCAGATATTTACGGCGTGCCAAAAACCCGCGAAATATATGAGAAAGCGATCGAAGTTCTCAACGAGGAAAATACCCGGGAAATGTGTCTGCGGTTCGCCGAAATGGAAACGAAGCTGGGCGAAGTCGATCGTGCAAGAACGATCTACGCACATTGCAGTCAAATCTGCGACCCAAGGGTGAGTTTTTTCATTTCTGGTCCCCCGCGTACATCATTTTCAAAGTCACAATCGATGATCGCTAAAAAAAAATATTTCCAGGTCACTTCGAATTTCTGGCAAGTCTGGAAAGAGTTCGAAGTCCGTCATGGCAATGAGGACACCATGAGGGAAATGCTCCGAATAAAACGCAGCGTACAAGCAATGTACAATACCCAAGTCAATATGATGAGTGCTCAAATGCTCAATAGTGCGGCGATACAAGTTTCCGGTCAAACGGTGGACGCGATGCGTTTGCTGGACAGCAAAGTGGCGGCTTCTGCAGGTAAAATATTTTCGATTGAAAGTTCTTGCTATTTCTTCCGTGCTCGTGGCATCGCAGACATTACCATACTCAATACTTTCAGATGGCGGGGTTCAAGCTGCAGCGAAAGATAGTATCAAATTTGTACGGGGCGTTACGGAAGGAAGCGGAACTGCGGAAGCACACGTTGTTAATCCCGACGAAATGAACATCGATATGGATGACGACAATGACGATGACGACGAGGACAACGAGCCCGAAGTTGACGGTAATAGCAAACCGAAAATCATACATTTTCTCAGTTTTTCTGGCCTCCATGTTTATCCCGTAGACACCAGACTCCTTTTAAGGTCACGCACTCACCACACTGGTGCAAAATTGCCCTTCGACTTTTCAAAACTCTGTATTCCTTCGATGAATGCATGAAATTAATCTTGAAACCATACTTTTTAGGGGTAAAATATCCTGAATAATCGATTGCAATGACTTTGAAAAATGAAAAATGGAAGTTTATTGTCAAAGAATGGCCAAATTTCAAAAAGGAATTTGAAAACCGGTTAGACTTGAAATTGTCGTGGTTGCAAATTCGCATCAGTGTGGTTTCTGTGGGTCATTGTATTCATCATCTCCGTGATTAGAAATTTCCTCCAGAAAAAATTACATCGTAACTGACCGTTTAAAAAAGTACTTTTCGACTTATCCTGTGTTTTATGTTTCAGATGTTCCCATCGAACAGCAGACGATCCCGTCGCAAGTTTTTGGAAGTTTGAAAATCAACAATGGAGACGCGGATGTAGATTAGAAAAAACAAACGCACGTCATTCATAGAATAATGTGTTATTGATAAATAAAGAATCATTTTTGTACCATCGAGTGGCTTTTAACTCATGATATTCACGAGAAATAAGTATGAGAACTCCAGCTTCACGGAAAGTTGATAAGAACGATGAATAAAAAAACCCGAAACTGTTTTTATTTCGTAAATAAACATTTCATTGCTTGTGAAATTCTTTCATGCCTAAGGGAGCCGTCATTTTTTTTCACCGAATAATTGACATTATAATTCATAACAATTATTAATTTATAATTAATAATTGATTTATTAATTTGATTATATATTAATTAGAATTTATTCAATTTTTTTGTTAATAATATTATTATATTATAAATATAACAATTAATAATATAATAATAATTAAAATGAATAAATAATTTTTTATGTCAATCGGAACTGGAAAGTTTACAACCGTGAAACACTGATCTTTTTAAAATTTCAGCCCTTTGACGAAGATTCGGCGCATTGCATTTGCGGTGGACACCGTAAACCGTGTAAGTATAAGTAAATTTGGTTTTGGTAATGATCCTGCAGTACAAATAAAAATATTGAGGTTTGCGCGATATTCTAGTTCGTAAAATAACCAGAGATTTGTGAGTGACAATTTTTAATGTGGAGGATTACCGAATTGTATTCCTCGGGCGACCACTGCTCAGGCGAATCTGAATTTTAAAAAATGCACAACTTTTAAGGTAAGACACGGAAATAAGTGATGGAGGCTGTGCGCGGTCTATGGGCGGAGTACCAGCCGACGGTGACGTTATCTGCCGGATTATCGAGTGGTTTTGGTTCCAGAGACAAATAAGGAGCGCGCGCTTCTATGTAACTACTTTGGTAGCATACTCGAAGCTCGTGTGAACGCCGACAGTGTGTTTATTACTGATATACTGATGTTTACAGTGAGAACAAGTAGCTTTCTAGTTATGTAGCTCCATAGTGTTTTGCGTAACCGGTGTGACTGACCGTTTCCCGAACATAATCGCGAAACGAAGGTTCGTTGTCTCTCGGGTGAAGTTGAAAAAAATAAAAACAAAAAAAGCCAACTGTAGTGTTGTTACTTTGTCTTGTCACCTGCTGTGAACTCGGTGAAAATTAACACGTAATATCTGTATTGGCAAGTGTCTCGCACAGTCGCAGAACAAGCCGTGTATTTCATTTCATTATTTTCTTTCTTCGTCCTCGCGACTTTGTCATTCGACCACGATACAAAACAAGTATACGCGAGTGTGTGTTGTGTGTCGTATCTGTCCACAGTGTCTCGATAACTCGAACGAACGTCGAAGTGGCTACGATGGGTGATAGCTTTGCGTCGTAGAGAAAAAAAGCCCAGTGTACGCTGATAAGAAAATAAAAAAAAAGGTCAACGAGTCAAACTATATCTCACGATAATTCGACAAGTTTTCGTACATAGATGCTCCGAATAAAAACAAATAAAATGACAAATAAACTGGTTAATTTGTGGTATGCGAGAAGCGAGTGTACGTCAATAACGAACGTTAGCAGAACTAAGTGTGCTTTTGTTGACGATGAATTGTGATCTTAGTTTAGTATTTCGTTCGTTTCTTTGCTCCCGCGACAACCTTTTTTACAGAGTTTTTCGGTTCCGGTTTAATACCAAGTGACAGCCAAAAAAGCTAAGATTATTCGGCCCATGAATTTCTCAAATCTTCATATCACAGTAGTTACGAGTGCGTCTAAATCCTACAATTTCATACGATTATAAAAAATACAAAACATAACAAATTCGTGATTATCGGGAGGAACACAAACGTCTTTTTCAACCGCGTATCGCATTTTTTCTTTTGTTTCATTTTTATAATCTCGCAGCTAGTGGAATGGCAGCAGCCTTAAAGAAAAATCATTCACGTAGACGTCTCGCAGCGCTTACATTTCTCTCTAATATTTCGCTCGACGGTAGCCACCGCGACACTAATTTGGCGCATTTGCCTCGCAACGGAGCCATTCACAAGCGAACGCAAAGCGAAAGCAATCCCGTCTACAAGGAAGAAGAATCCGTAGATTTTGATACTTCCACCGACGAAGCTGTCGACGGCTTGCCGGACGAGAACACAAGCGTCGCTTGTAACAAAACTCATTTCGCACAGAACATTCAACGACCTGGCGAACATCATTCCGTCAGCTCCGACTCTGATGGCATCGCAACACCCGCGAAACTTGCCTCGTTTCATGATCCAGATAGAAACCACAATCCATTCCCAACAGCTTTGCACGGAAGCTTCAGAGAACGGTAAACAAAAAACCCTTCCATGGACAGAAGTTTGCAACGTCAAGATCCGACAAAAAATATTTGTTCATTCGATATTTATTGAATTTTGAAAATCGTGGCAAGTTTTCTGGCCCATTGAGGTCTTGGGGGTCCAAGAGGGCATCTCTGACCCAATTTTCTCATCCAAATATTAAACAATAATTATGAGCCCTGCTGAAGAAGAACCAGAATTTTGCTCATCATTCTCATCGAGCTGCGGATTCATAATTAAGAAAACACTGAAGTTTACAACATTGGGGTCCAACAAAAGGAAACTCTTTTTTATTAATTATTTGTTGAATTTAAAAAACCATGGAAAATTTCGTACCGATTTCCCCTTTGGAGGCTAAAAAAATATCATTTTATTGTCCACGCTCAATATTGCATATGAATATTCAAATTTCTCCAAGGAAAAATAAAATTTCGTTAGATTCCAACGTTGCAAACTTCAACATCATTAACTAAGAAAAATCATTCTGAAGCTTGATCAATTATTCAATTTGAAAAATTATAGAAATTTTTTGGGTCTATTGAGATTTTGGCTCGCCAGAAAAAATCGTTTTATAGTTTAGGTCAAATATTGATTAATAATTATGAGCTCAGCTGAAGAATGAAGAAGATCTCGTTGCATTCCAACGATAACAACTTCAACACGATTGAAAAAGTTTGTTTCGTCCATTTCTCAAATTGTAAAAGTTTGTCTACGAAAAAAGTTGAAAAAGTATTCAAAAATACGTTTTTAACTGTTTCAAATCTTATGTTCTCCATATTTTTATGAGTCGTACCAATTTTGGTCGAGCAGACGTAATTTCCAAATTTGAAAAAAATCGAATTAATTTTCAATCTAATGTGTTTGAAATTTTATCACTTATCAGATTACAATGATGAATGGTGAACTAACGAATGAGAAGATACCTGACAAACAAAGTAGTGATAAGGGCGATAAAAAGTTGTTGCTAATCTTGGATGGTTTGCCTTGTAATACTAATCTCTGACATAATAATTGGATCGTTCTTGACTGAGGCACTCGAGGATATAAATCTGTAAAATTCCGGAAGCATTGTCCACATTGGACAGATTCTGCACATGTCAATTCCAGTTGTAGCACGACCTCGACACTTTTATATAACGACTAATCTTGTATCGTTGGTACGTTATCAAATACGATTATCAGAGATCATCGTTACGATGTTTGTTTAGTTACATTCTATTTACCACGTGTACTCCACGATCTCAGTGAGCGCGTGCATTCATCATGGATGAAGGAGAACGTTTCCTCACAATAGAAAAAGAAACTATTCCTCATCAAACAGAACATAAAATCTTTGAAAACCCGGACTCAATTGCAGTCGTAATCACTTTCGATTAAAATTCATGAAATTCGAGGCTTTGAGGAAAGAACTTGAATATCACTCGACATTGAGACGTTTAGTCTCAGCTGAAAATGTTAATAATAACTGAAAGCTAGATAAAAATAACTCGGGTCTCAAAGTCAGGCAAAATCCAACATCCGATCAAAACGCTTCGGGCAAAGTTGGTGAAAAGATTGTATTAATTATTCGAATTCCACCTCCTGGTAATTATTGAGGACTATAATTTTTTATTTTTTTATTTCAACTCCCACGCTGGTCAGTGTGTTCTTTTTTTTTGCAACGTTTTATCAGTGCCTGGGATTTTAAACATTTGCGAGGGAGTTTTGTTTCTTATAACTTCTCAATGTTCGGCTTATCTCGTAAACACAGGAGGCCTTGTCGTCTATTATCTATTTGGAGCATGCTTCCATGTTGTATGTCATTTTTTTTCTAAAGATTTTATTATCACTTATCCTTAATCACGTGCGTACAGATAAAGCCAAGACTTTGTACAAATCCTGCTTGCGTGATGATTTATTTGATTGAAGAAGTTCTAATATTGAGATAACGTAGATTGAATCATTGCAATATTTGGGGTGAACAACATATCGACAATGTCGAAGAGAGGGTTTTTAACTCACAAAAAGATTTACCTTGTGGGGCTACCTGCATAAAATTGCTCGTATAGATCTCTAGTTCCTGATGTCTCTCCAATCACACATATCTAATTATACTAATTGGATTGCTATCGACTTGGTTGATACGAGGGTTATATAATCCATTGATTTGTTTCATCATTTTGAGGGATTATGACAGTGTAACGAGTCTGAAAGTACCGACAACATTTTCCGAATTTTTTTATGATGCTAAAGTTTGCAACGAAATATTTTTTTTTTTATATCGACAGTTTCTTTAATTTAAAAAATGATCCGAATCTTCCGAGCCGATATATTATTCTGGGGGCAAAAACCGTTTGTTTCATTATCGCATTTAAATTTTGGATATAAATAATGGATTTTGGCAAAAAAAAAGAATTTCGTTGCATTCTAATGATGCAAGCTTCAACATGGTTTTTTTCCCGTTAGTTTGCATCGTTCGAATGCAACGAAATGACAATGTTGCAATTTGCAACGTTGGAAAGCAACGATAAGTATTCATTTTTATTAAAGATTTATTCAACTTTTGAAATCATCCAAATTTTTCGGGCCAATATTATTTTCTGGAAGCCAACACCGATTGTTTCATCATCACAATAAAATTCTTAATTCAAAAAATGAGCTTCTGGCGAAGAAAAGAACGAATTTCGTCGCATCCTAACGATGGAAACTTCAACGTCGTACGAAATTCTTTTTTTTTTTTTACTAAATCTCATTATTTACATTCAGAAGTAAATCGCGACGATAAAACAGACGGTTTTTGCCCCCAGAGAAATATATTCGGCTCGAAGAATTGGAATAATTTAAAAAACTAAACAAATTATCAATAAAAATATTTTGTTGCATTCCAACGTCGCAAACTTTAGTACCATTCGTATCATTGCCCTGATCCAAATATTCATTAAGAATTGTGGAGCTCTGCTAAAGGAAAAAACATAATCTCATTGCATTCCAACGATGCAAACTTCAACATGATCAAACAATTTCTTGTTTAGAATTTGACTACCGAAAATTAAATTGTGTGTTTATTTTGTTTTATGAATGATTTAGCACCGGAACGACTGGCAGTGAATATTCGCTGCCGGAGAGGCGAGTGGGATCGTTGTACTACAAGAAGCGGATTGTTCATCAAACTTCAACGCTCTCGGAAGATATAAAACACCATTACAACAGTAGCACCGAGAGCATCGGGTCCATGCGATCAAAGTCAATATCGCAAAGTTCGAAGCCGAAAATCAAGGGACTGAACAACGTTCAAACTGGTGTTGCAAGCGCGGTTATAATACCGGAAGTAACTCGCGAATTGCGGATGATGCAACGTCCTATAAATGGACATAAATTTGGCGACGATAGACTCGTACTTGTCTCAGCAAAGAGAGTTCCTTTCCTCGTCTTTTCGGCACTCCCCTACAGCAAGGGTCAACGTACTAGTTGGTAAGAATCGTTCACATTTTCTGGTTGATTTATCCTCACAATATGAAGCATTTTTATTAAATTTTTTTTTATTTTTTATTTCCACGATTTATCATGAATCTTCGTTTCAATCGATTTTTTTGAGATGCTCCATTCGCCTATTACGAATCCGCATTTTTGACGAGTCCGTGTGACAATTAATGGAAATTTCGAGTTATTTATCGCGGAGAATAGAAACTTTGTTCTCTGAAAAAGTTTCAAGAAAATTTCATGTCGTTCTTTCTTTTTTGCCATCTCGTGTTCTCATGCGATTCATTGAAAAATGCTGCGATATCTTACTAAGGATTTTCCCCTTATGATTAGCGGCCAAAGTGCTTCGAGTAGTACTCCTGTCTTCAGACACTACGCGGTATCTAATCCCATATTACGAAGGTATCGAAAAAACAGCAATCTCGAAATTAATAAATAGAGCTTTTTTATTGTATTATTTTGCGTGCACCGAGAACGGTTACTGGCCACGTTAGATCTTGTGCAATTCTCTTTTTGTTTCCGCAAAATGAAAAAATACAGAGTTGGACATGTCAATAATTATTTATTTAGCTTTAATTATATTTTTCTCAAAATTTCAATCTTTTGTCGAAAAATATGGAAAAAGTTTTTCCATTTTTACACTTTTTTTTATTTAGCACGCGAGACTCCACATAGCCGTAATTTATTTCTTTCCTATGAAGAAACGTATTGTCCAATTCTGTGGGAATTTCCGGCACAAGAAACGAAGATGTACTTGGCGGAAAAAATCATGCTGAAGTTTGCAACGTTGCGATGCAACGAAATATATTGATTTACATTGATAATTTGTTTAATTTTTTAAATGATCCGAATTTTTCGAGCCGGCAAATTTTTCTGGGAGCAAAAACCGTTTGTTTTATCATCGCAATTCCATTGTGAATATAAATAATAGGTTTTGGCAAAAGAAAAAAAATTTTGTTGCATTCCATCGATGCAAACTTTAAAATGATGAAAAAAAAAACAAAAAATCGGAAAATATTGGTGCAACAAAAAATTTATCTATTTCAGGTCAGAGCTACGCAGAGAAACTGGACGAAGAAGGAACACATCGGGTCCTCGACCACTGTCAGCAATAAATGACAATTTGGATCCTTACGGTTTATTAGGTGTCGAAAGAGCCAAAGATGGGCAGGTTAGGAATTTCACAATAAGATATATTTTTCCTTTCTCGTGAACCGGAAGTTTCATAAAGACGTTCCATTGATTTTAGGAAATTTCTTATGGTCAATTGCTCGTTCCGTCAAGACTATTTCAGAAGGATCGAAAGCTACCAATGGGCGAAAGCGAAGCCATAGATTTTATGCATGTGGTGCCTAACAAACATCACGTGGTTTCAAGGTACACCATAAAAATATATAAAACATCTTTGTCGTCCAAATGAACCGCCCGAAATGATTGTAACAGTAAAAATTCGAGGAGACCCAAGAATCCAATGAATCTTGCATGTCCTGTGTTGGGAAGTTTGACTAAGTATCGTCCCAGCAAGAAAGCATCTTCCCAAATCTCGTACTTGGATAAATCTGCACCACATGAATTAAAACATTCACTGTCATCGCGTATCATCTCATAAAATAATCGGAAAAATGCCAGACAAAGTGTTGTAATATATTGCAACAATATTTTTCCAGGACAAAAACTATTACGTGGAATACGGATCATACCAAGTGGTAAAAAACAAAATAGTCATATTCACGATCAGAATGGAAAATGTAGTGGAGTGTGGTAGCTTATATTTTTACATGTCTACATATATACTCAATGGTGGTCTTGGAGTTCTTGATAATCGAACGTTAGTTCAACATTTTCCGCCTGGGCTTTTTAAATTGAAAAAATAATTTTATCCTCTTCCATTAAAAAGTTGCTTCGGGCTCTTAACCGGGAGATTCCTTCACTATTTCGATATTGCTATTTCACTGAAGTGATAACATTTGAAGAATGCAATACACAATTAACCCGTAGACACTACACTGGTAAAAATTTGCACTCCCGAAAATTTCAAGTGTAACAGGTTTTCAAAATTTCTTTCTCCAGTTCGGCCATTTTTCGCCGATAAAATTTTGTTTTTCAATTTCCAAAATTATTTCAGTCGATTACTCGCGATACTTCACCCTTAAAAAGTATGGTTTCAAGATTAATTTCTCGCATTCATCGAAAAAATACAAGGTTTTGAAAAATCGAAGTAAAAATATTCACCCACGAAAATTTCAAATGTAACAGTTTTTGAAAATTCCAATGTCGAGAGTTCCTTCTTCCTTCTTATCTGTCTGAAGAGTTCTGGCCTTTTTCACTTTTCAATTTTGCTCCACAGCTCTTTTTGCCACTAAGTCCTCCGATTGAGACCATCACACGCCATGCAATGCCCAAGAGTGCTGACCTTGAGTTGGCCAAAGTTTTGAAAAGTCGAAGTACAAATATTCACCCACGAAAATTTCAAATGTAACAGTTTTTCCATTTCCTGCCTTCAATTTGGCCATTTTTTGGCAATGAAATTCCATTTTCCAATCTTTAAAATCAATGCAATCGATTACTCACGTTATTTTACCCTTAAAAAGTATGGTTTCAAGATTAATTTCATGCATTCATCGGAGAAATACAAAGTTTTGCTAAGTCGAAGTGCAAATTCGCACCAGTGTGGTGAGTGCGTTACTTCAAAGGGAGTGTGGTGTCTACGGGTTAATAATTATACATCCGTTCCGTAATAGTGCATGAAAACTTTGATCGGAGAAGTAAGTTCATCGATGAGATCGGGATATTCTAAGCAGAAAAAAGTTGCAGTTATTTAAATAGTAATGGCTTTTCCGTATTCCGAAATCCATTTGCCATTTATCATTCACTGTACATTAAACGTTGGTAAACAAACTTATTTTTCGTTCAACAAATATTAATCTCTTCCACTTTCCTTCACGATAAGATTATTCTTACTCCTAATGCTTCTTGGTGGAGTAAAAAAAAACGAGTTGTTAGCTCTCGCACGATATTTGTCGGAATATCACAATGTTCAGTAAGAGATCATGAGTATTTGATATTTTATTAAACTTCTCACTACAAAACACATTTGATAAGGTTTTCGAAAAGTCTCACAAATATTTTACTGAACTCGGTGATGATGCATTTCGTTGTAGTTGGCACCGCTACTGTTATTATTATACTGTTCGATCTCGAATCGTTCATGGGTGTATTGATCACATGGCGTCACGTGGGATTTTATTTTTAATAACCTGTGCAATGAAAAATAAATGTTTCGAACGATTTTTCGATTTTAGGTGCTTATCTTACGACAACGCAGTGCACAGAGCTCAGCACGTGGCTCCCGACTCGCCCCCGTTGTCCCTCGTGGCAGAAGGCAAAAGTTAGTGCCCCGAAACATATGGAAAATTAGAATTTCTCCTCAAACAGTTCTATATATTTTTCTTGTTATTTTTAGCTTTCGACTGGGACGATCAGTGTTTACAGTACAATCCAAATTTATTAGACGACCCGGAACTCATTGCCGGCAAACATCGTACTTTGCTCACTTTCACATCTTACATGGTATTTTTTCTAACTCGTCAAACTTCAATTATTTCTAATTGCCGAATGGTTTACTTAAAAAAATCAAATTGATCGATTAACTCACAAGTTGATTATTTTCTTGATTAGGCTTCGGTCATCGACTACGTTCGACCATCGGATTTGAAGAAAGAACTGAATGATAAGTTCAAAGAAAAATTTCCTCACATTCAATTGACCTTGAGTAAACTTCGAAGGTGAGGAAACTTGGATTCGTGAGAAAAATAAAAGTAAATGGACAGAAAAAAGCATCGAGTTTTTTCTCGTTTTAGCTTGAAACGAGAGATGCGAAAAATTGCGAAAATGGAATACGGCATTGATCTCCTAACTGTTGCAATGGCGTACGTTTATTTCGAGAAACTCATATTACGCAACGTCGTCACGAAGCAAACGAGAAAATTATGTGCTGCTGCATGTCTCCTACTCGCAGCCAAACTCAACGATGTTAAGGGCGATATACTCAAATCATTAATAGAGGTTCGTATCCAATTTCACAAGAAGACTTTTTACACCGTCCAAATACAGAAACGTTTAAGTAGAAAAAGCTATCGAAAGATTTTTCCCATCCCCTCAATTCTGGGCAACCAACTTTTGTCGGGTTTGGCCTAAACTTTTTTTTTCGTTCGAATTCACGTCTCCGAAATGAATTCTTGACTCAGCGGCATAATATTGCAGCGAACGACTCTTCGGGTTGACTGATCATTCCTCCGTATGAGTCAGCGTCGGGCGTTTCGATTCCCAAACATATTCCTTACAATATTATTGAGCTTTAGAGTATAACACTGTGCGCAACGTTGAGGTCCAACGAAAAATTCATTTTTCTATCAATTTTTGGTTCAATATCAAACGGTGCATTCCAACGATGCAAACTTCAGCATCGTTTTAGAGTCGTCGGTCTGAGAGAACATGTTTGCCTAAGTGAAGCAAAAAAAATGACGGTGCTGAGTTAGGCTTGAATGATAATCGTTGACATTTTCGATAATCGATTATTGTTGGACATTGCAGAGAACCGAAAGTGTATTTCGACTAAATCGCAAAGATCTCATAACGTCAGAATTCGCAGTGCTGGTTGCTCTGGAGTTCGGGCTACATTTGCCAACGTGGGAGATATTTCCGCACTATCAGCGTCTCATTTACGAGTCTTGACGATGCGTCGTGCCGATGCTTTCGCGCAGAAGTAGAACGCTCTCATCATGAAGAAAATAAGAAAAATAAAATAACAAAACAATAACAAAAAAGAAAAATTAAAAGAAGAAAGGGAACCCAAAATACAAAGAACGAAAATATCGTTCGACCACGTAAGAAAATCGAGTGTCCAGAGATCATAGCAATAAACTATTGCGCTCCTTTGGCAATTTGACAATTACAATCGAATACAGAACAAAAAATCAAACAGGAAAATAATTGAAACGATTAGCAGTTCTGCGTAGCGAGAGTCTCGGTTGCGATAATTGTAATAGCTGGATTTGTAAGTATGTGAGAAATAGGAGAGAATATCTGTGTGGAAAATCAACAGACAGAATATTAATTTTACCAAGTTTTGTACGTTAAAGAAAATTTGGACGATGATGCGCAGCTCAATGTGTCGAGTACTGAGAATTGAAAAATTGTTTGTCCGAGAGTAATATAATGTCAATGGAGGTAGCAAAAGAAACTTGATAAGTTGTCCTTATTGGAAAAAGTACTTAGTCAATTTTAATTGCCATTTTATTTATCTCATGGAATTTATGGAGAATGAACAGTTTATTTTCTTTGACATTGATTTTAAAAAATCCTTTTATGTGTGTTCATGTTTTTGTTTTAGAAAAGTACTGGCAATCGGTACAAACAAGTTTCCTATTGTGTTATGGAATTACCTGTTCATTATCAACCCGTAGACACCACACTGGTGCAAATTTGCACCCACAAAAATTTCAACTGTAATAGGTTTTCGAAATTCTTTTCTTAAAATTGGACATTTTTCGACAATAAAATTTCATTTCTTAATTTTCAGGATATTTTACCCCTAAAAAGTATGGTTTCGAGATTAATTTCATACATTCATCGAAGAAATACAAAGTTTTGACAAGCCGAAGTGCAAAATTGCACCAGTGTGGTGAGTCCGTGACCTCAAAGGGAGTGTGGTGTCTACGGGTTAATGATTTTGAAACGTTGCCATGAGGAAAGTTCCGTCAGAGGTGATAGCGTAAAAGTAGCTCGAGAATAATCGGAAAAATGTATGAAATTGATGTGCTGTGTACAAGAAACAAAACGACTTGGAAAAATGTTATGTGTACGATGTAGTACGAAACTATTATGGTCGTTGACGGTCAATTGTTTGAGTGACCTTACCGTAAACAAGTTAATACGCTGTGTCACTTATTCCTTTTGAATTTTCGACGTAAAAGCAAGAATTTCATGGTCTTCGAGACTATTTTCGTATACTTGTGGATACGCACTTTTGTCACAGAGCAATATACGTACTTTTCATTAAGAGAAAGTAAAGGATTGGACGGGGGAGTTGCGGAAGAACATTAGCTTAAGAGAATCGCCGTGTAACCAGATTTGTTCGATTTTTTCGAAGCATTCCTACGTAAATGTCACTCTCAATCATCACTGTAACGTTTTCCATTTTATTTTTTAACGACTATTCGATGCATACTCGAGAATTTTTTTGCTCAATTACGTTCATTTGTGGAATTTTTGCTTCTGCTCGTAAATTGCTCAAATCCATCGTACTCGTCCCCTCAATAGCTCTTAGGCGAACTTTTATCGTAGGTGAAGAACGATAGCTGTAAAAAAAGACAAAAAAAAAGATGAAAAAATATGCTGAACCAATGTAAAGCTGTGCATAAAACAGCGTCGCCTTCGCCACATATCCTCGCTGAAAACTCTTCGATTGTCAAAACAAACTGTTTTCGAGTTTTCGAGATGGAACTTATGGGCTTTTGCATTCACAAGAGAGATTTAATCACAATCATGAAAATAACCAAAGGGCCCAATTGCTTCAATCGCTCATAACTTTTCTCGTAAGAAAAAGGCAAATCGGCTGAAATATACATTATCTCAAAGCCATGGAAACATTTTAATCAAGAAACAGGTGACAATTTTTTCACTCCATACATGTCTTTTGTAACTGTCTCGAGATCAGAAGAGTTCTGGATGAGAGAACCGAAAAAAAAGTTGATAATTTGCTCGAGAAGAACGTATGATAGATTTTATTTTTCGTGCCTCTCCACGTTCATGGCAATTCGTTTCAAATGTGTTTGAAAACTTTTATTCTCGAATCGTTCGTTTCTCAGTTTTATGTAAAAATGTAAAAAAACCATTCGTTGGGCTTTATCATGGCATTATTTTGTCATTATAGACATTCTTGTACATACGGAAATATTTTTTTGCTTAAATTCTTGTTACTCAACGAATTCATTGTACATCCTGATGCACGATCTTCCCTCCCATCATTTTATCAGTTTTTAATAAACTCTGATCGGGACTTTTTTCCCAGTTCCTAGGAACTGATCATCCACTTGAGTTTACTTCTCGATGTTTCAACTTCATTCAGAGCGATGCAGTTAAAAGAGAAAGAGACGAAGAAAGAGGGAGAGATTGAACTTGAACTATTTATGTACGGAGTTGAGCGAGTACAAAAATAGCAATGAGTTATAAATCGTCGTTGATATTGCAAATAGTTGAAAAAGCATCATCTTACATGATTCTGAAGTTTGCAACGTTGAGAAGCAACGAAAAATATTTTTTCCATTAATTATTTATTGAATTTTGAAAAATCATGGCAATTTTTCGGTTCGATTGAGTTTTTGGCTCGCCAGAGGAGATTTTTTATTATTCAGATCGAATATTGAATAATAATCATGAGCTCGACTGCAGAAGAATTCGTTGCATTTCAACGATGCAAACTTCAATACGATCATTTTACACGCAGAACATTTTTTTCCTCCAAAATTAATTCGCGAAATTTTCTGACGAAATTTACACGAATATTCCTGAAAAAGCGAATTTTAACTCTGAATTGACTTTATTGGATAACGAACTGCGTTTATAGTCTGTAGTTAGTTGGATTTTCATGGCAAAAATGAAATAATGATTTTTGTGACATTCAACGTATTGCAATATCAACCACTAATATTATTGGTCTCGATTAACGCATTTAATGGGGAAAAAACGGTATGTATTGATTCTAGTCCGTTAACTACGTTTTTCTTCATTTAATCGGCCAGATCATTGTTCCAAGGACCAATGTGATCGCTCTTCGATTAAATCTTTATAGCGTCTATATATTCTATGGAATTTATACGTTACAATAATATGTTATATATTCTAGTATTTAATCCTTAGAGTGGCGGCATTGTAAATGTAATATATATATATATAGATATAACAATAAATAAAGTAGGATATTTCGATTGAGGAAAAGAAATACTGGGAGACCTACTTCAATATCTGGCATCACTGTGATTGGCGATTAACAATAAATAACATTTGCATCGCAGCGTTATCGTCTACTGCTCAGTCTTTTTCTCGTTTTCGTCGGTTTGCCTCCTTCGGCCGACAAACGTACATTAGAACGTTTTGTTTCATCCTCTTTCACACTGTTCGCGATTGAAATTTTGTCCTCCATCTCGATTCGTTTAGAATTCCAGCTGTTTCTTTGCCGCACCAATCGCTTACCAGCTTCAACGAATATTTCCAAAAACTCGAGAAACGTCAGCTACAATTAGGCCACGCGTTGTCTCGTTACAACAAAATCGACATATTGACAAAATTATTTTGAACAGCAACGTTTTTTTTTTACATCTGACAGGAAAACGTAAAAAATTGATGCACTGAGAAAACGACTTATTTATATGTACCAGGATTTTTAAAGTAGTAAATGTTTTTTAACAGTTAATGAATCATTTATTTGAGCGTCTCGCGATTGTCTGAAATAAACATTTGTTAATAGTTAATAAATGAATCATTTGATAAAACTTAACTTTTCTTGATAGCAAATGAATTTGATGACCATAAATGTTTGCCGAGTTAAGGGAAATAAAGGCGATCGAAAAAATCATTATCTTCAAGGAAATGCTATGCCTATGAAATTTGATCGTGATAACAGAGATATTTTTTGACCAGTAACAAATTTAGTAACAATTATTGAATTGAATTGAACTGAATATATTTCTTTATTATAAATAAACTGTTTTCTCAGTGTGAGATATCCGTGAAAAATCTACCTGATATTCCATATTGACAATAGCACCACTTTCTGAATCTCTTATCGACGGACAGACGGTGCTGATAATTTCAGTCAGAGTTTTAGTTCCCAATTCCCGAAAAACGTGCAACGAATTCTCTAGAAAATGTGTGAAAACGTTTGAAATGAGAAAAACATACTTTGGGAAATGGCATCAAATATGAAATTGTGTCTGCTTTCGTATTACTCGAACGATCGTTGACTTCGATGGAAAATAAACGAGGTTTTGGCTGCATGGCCAGGCTATCGAGAGTCACGGAAAAACTGAGCTTTTCTCCCACTGTTACAGAATTTTTAGCTTCCATTAGAAATTCTGGCATGCTTGCCTCCGTATGTAAGAGTCTCGGCAATGCTTCCGAGTCCCCAGTTCCTGCGTGACCGATAGAAGACCCGATTGATCCAAATACTCCAAAAAATAATTGTTGGGGATAAAGAAGCATGAAAGTGTAAACCTCGCGTGCAGAAAATTGCAGTCAACAATTGTCGTGCGGCGTGTGACAAACCAATAAATTCGTACAATTCGTATACCGGATACAAAGGAATCAAATCTCGTTCGGGTCCACATAAGATTCCTTGATAATTATAAAATAAAAACAAACTTGCTGGTTTTTATTTAATTCACTTCCGGAATTTAGAAAATGTGTAATCTCTCGAGAGCCCTTTACGAACCATTGCATTTTCCCACGCTCCCATAAACATCGTTGACCAAAAACGTGTTCAAACCATCTGCCAATTTACCAGAACATCCGGTTCCATTCTCTTCACTGTTTTTCGTGTAAAAATGCCACGAGACTTCGAGAAAAGCGTGGATCAATTGCCAAATCTCGATTCTCTCAAAAGGACACGATGAATTTACCATGAGCGTTGATTCATTGGCAGCTAAATAATGGAATCGCAAACGCTCAGTTCTCAACGATTTATTCACCAACTAATTGAACCGCATGGCCGCAGACACGAATTACGATCAATTGCGCACTTTGATTTCATCGCTCACACATGAAATCCGCATGAGGAGCAATCGAACATAATTTTTACAGTGAAATCGTATGAGTATGAGAAATTATGGATTTACGCCAAAAATGAAAATTTACTGACCAAGATAATTGTCGATCTGCACAAAACTGATTGATTTCTTATGAATCTCGCAATCTCGCCATAATTGCCAGAGCGCCAATCTGCTCATGGAAAGTCGACATTTTGGTGTCACGGTCGCAAACATCTTCGCATAATCGTCGTAAATTTTTCGTATCCGAGGCATATGCAGTGTAATACAATTGTACGTCCAATATTTTTCCTTCTCCAGATTCATCTCTGTTTCTGTACTTTTTAAATTTTTTATACTCGGCGAGACATCCTGATTTTTCAATGGGCAAACTCCTGTCGATTTTTTAATCTTCGAAGTCATCTTCGAATCCAACACTTTCAAGTGGACAGGTGATGACCTAATGTGCGTTTCATCGTCCCATTGAACGTCAAGTTCGCCGAGACATCGACATGACTTTTTGTCGCAGACCTCGCATCTTCCTGAGCCCAAAGACACGAGGGAGGACGAACTTTCACTCGTTTTCACAACTCGTAATCGATTTATGTAATAATCGAGGCAAATGTATTGTTCGGGCTTTGCGACTGTTGTCAATGGAGCTTTCGATGAATTTCCAGGTTTCACGATCGATCTGAAAGGTCCGGCAATCCAATGTATTTGAATAATCGTAGCGGAAATCGGTCTTTTTAGAAAGTCTTCTTTGAACTCGATTGAAATTTTAACCCACAGACACCGTACTCCCGCGCTCACCACACTTTTGCAAATTTGCACTTAGACTTTTCAAATCTTTGTATTCTTTTGATGAATGCATGAAATTAATCTCGAAACCATACTTTTCAGGGGTAAAATATCCTGAGTAATCGATTACAGTAATTTTGAAAATTAAAAAATGAAATTTTATTGTCGGAAAATGTCCAAATTGAAGAAGGGACTTTCGAAAACCTGTAACACTTGATATTTTCGTGGGTGCAAATTTGCACGAGTGTGGTGTCTACAGGTAAATAACTGGAAGGAAAAAGTTGGTCCAAATTTCTTCCGTGTCTTACTGTTTCTCGGCTGATTTGTGACTCTTGGAATGAATTTTTGTTCCACTTTTTTCATCGGCATTCTTCATTTTCGTTGTTTTCCTTGGCGACTGATTTTCTGGCGAGTTAACGGGGAGCAAAATATCGTTTTCGAATAGCGGGTTGCCCTGAGTTATTTCACCGTTGTTGCCTATGCAGGAAAATGTCAGAGATTTTTTTTCGAATATCGAATTATTCGAAAAGTCTTGTTTTTCTTCTTTCTCACCGATTATCGTCCCGGCTCCATGCTTTTTATTGTTTCTCCACTCTCCCGAGTATCTTGCGCCCCCGACCGAATTGAGAGTGATTTGGCCTGAATGATTTTATCGGGGTTAATTTAATTACATTCTTTCATTTGGTTTAATGAGTTTGATCGGCTTAATCAATGATTTACCTCTACCGGTACGGGTTCCCTCTCGCCATTCGCCCATATAACACACTTCCTGGGGCCAGCTGAGTGTGGTGTTTAAAAAGCCATTCCATGTGTATTCGCCATAACTGGAAAACGGATAATTAAATATCAGAACGAGCTACGCTTAGCAACTCGACAAATACTGAGCTTGGATAATCATAAATAAATTAAATAATATTACCCATGCATTGCCCCGTTTTGCCATTCTCCTCGATACACATCACCATTCGGCCAGGTCATCGTGCCTGTCCCATGCCGCAATCCTCCTTTCCATTTCCCAACGTACTGCGAACCATCCGAATAAATATAATTTCCGAGCCCCTCTCGTTTGTCCATTATCCAATCACCGTCGTAAGAACCACCGTTCTCGAATCTGCAGTACCTTCATCGATGATTCAGACCGAAGCTTAATGATTTTTCACGTTTTATAAATCTCCTCACTCATATTATTCCAATTTTATTTTTATTTCACAAAAATTTCAAGCGTAACAGGTTTTCGAAATTTCTTTCTTGAATTTGGGCATCTTTCATCAATTAAATTTCATTTTTCAAGTTTCGGAATGATTGCAATCGATTACTCAGGATATTTTACCCTTAAAAAGTATGGTTCCGAGATTAATTTCATGCATTCATCAAAGAAATACAAAGGTTTGAAAAATTAAAGGGAGTGTGGTGTCTGCAGGTTGAGATTCCTGAGCAATAAATATTCCTCGTAATTTTTGTTCAAACTTTCAAACTTTTAAAGTAACTTTATGATTTTCTTGATGTGAATTATACGCGAAAATGATTTTTGGAGTAAAAATAAGAAAATCACCCTTTTCCATGTTTCCGGCCGTATTGCCATTGACCAATATATAAAATATTATAATTTTTGTCCGACAGGGTGCCTTTCCCATGCCGATAACCATTCCGGAAGTCTCCTTCGTACCAAGCCCCGTTTTGCCATTCAAGGTGGCCTTTTTCATTGATTTTATTATCCTCGAACTGACCCTGATTACAAAACGATGTAAAATTTAATTATTATCGTTTATTCAATTTTTTTTATTCATTGTAATGCTCACTGTATATTGCGATCCGTTATGCCACCGATACACGCCTTGTCCTTCCATTTTCTTTCTGCTGACACGACCCTTGTAAGAGTTTCCATTAATGAAAATGATTTCCGCATCTTCATCCGGTGCGATCAATTTCCAATCAACCTTCTCGATCGTCTCACTAAATTCCAATGGTTCGTTTGTTTGTTCGGATAATTCGTCCAATTTGTCCATTTCCTCGTTTTCTGTCTCTCGTGTAATTAAGTCATCGGCTGTGATGGTTTTACGAATGTACGTTCCGTCCCATCTGTATTCGATGCCCACATAATATCGACTCGTTGTAATCGTACATTGGTTTCATTGTAAAATCTAGCTCGGGGTCAGTTTGACCCGAGCCAAATGGATCTTCGACAAAAAAATTGAATTCAACTTCATGTTTAACCCGTAGACACCGCACTCTCTTTGAGGTCACGCACTCACCACACTGGTGCAAAATTGCATTTCGACTTTTCAAAACTTTGTATTTCTTCGATGAATGCGCGAAATTAATCTTGAAACCATACTTTTTAGGGGTAAAATATCCTGAGTAATCGATTGCAATGATTTTCAAGATTGGAAAATGAAATTTTATTGCCGAAAAATGGCCAAATTGAAGAAAGAAATTTTTAAAACCTGTTACACTTGAAATTTTCGTGGGTGCAAATTTGCATCAATGTGGTGTCTACGGGTTGAAGTTCTGATCACACTGTAATGTCCTTTGACATGGAGTACCATTCGCCTGGAGTTATGGCTCTGCAAACTGGCATCGATCAACTTGGCTGGGTTAAGCACACCGAGTCGTGGAATGTTAAAAAAAGCGCGTAATTACGTTTTCACGAATTTGTCGATAAGATCGTTGTACAGCAAATAAATATACTCTTCCTTCAAATTATATTTTCGACGTTGGTCAGCCAATATATTGTCAAGCGGCAGTTCTTTTTCCTCATGATTTTCTCCAACTTCTTTTCCTTCTCCAAGTATCGAGAATTTGTCTTCATTTTCTACATTTTCCTGAATTCGCTCAGCCGCAAGTTTCGCTTCGTGCTTCGCACACTTTTCATCCTCGTTGAATTTGTGGGTTTTCCTCTTTTTTCCTTTCAGCATCTTGCCATATAATTTTATGCTTGGGCTCGAAAAGGAAATCGTGTCTCTAACATTTCCATGACAGGCAACTGTCAACTGTCAGTTTGCTCCGATTTTTCGTTATGATAATGTGTTACATTTTTTCTCCTCTCATCACCGACGACTTTCGTGCACGGGCTTTCGTCAAAATTCAATAACACAAAATGGGGCACTGTGTCACAACGAATGTAAGTCAGCAGACCTGTGAAAAAAACGAGCCGAATAAATGTTTCGTAAAAGATATAGAAATTTTTCTCTGTCGTCTCATCAATAAATGAGGATAAAGTCAAATGTGTGTAAATATTTCTAGTCAGTTTTCCTGCCTCCTGTCAAAGCGAAGAAACTCGAAACGATCTTAATAACTGGTCCACCTTCGTACAGCCGGAGAGTCAAGATTCACGACTGGTTACTCGACTTTTCATCAACACGATACTAAGCAATTTTCCTTGCACCCTAAAATGCCAATTTTTCTACAATTCGTATTTACTCTTGGCTGCGTACAAAAATTTTAGGCATTTACGTTCACTCGACCAGACAGGTGGCAAGAAAATAAGAAATTTATGTCAATCCACCTACAAACGACTCGGCGTGGACGATGAACCTACAGGCATTTCTGTCACTCGTGCTTCCACCGAACAAATTTATTCCAAAAGCGAGTACGAACAAGATCAGCGACATCGTAGTTTGCTGAATTTCTACTCTTTTCCACTGACAGAGTACGTGTTCACTTTACGCCGAATAGATGTGTTAATTTCTGATCAATTCATTCATTGGAATTCAAAATCGCAATATTGACCCGTAGACACCACACTCCCTTTAAGGTCACGCACTCACCACACTGGCGTAAATTTGCACTTCGATTTTTCAAAACTTTGTATTTCTTCGATAAATGTATGAAATTAATCTTGAAACCATACTTTTTAGGGGTAAAATATCCTGAGTGATCGACTGCAATGATTTTGAAAATTTAAAAATGAAATTTTATCGTCGACAAATGGCCAAATTGGAGAAAAGAATTTTGAAAACTTGTTACACTTGAAAATTTTGTGGCTGCAAACGTGAACGAGTGTGGTGTCTGCGGGTTAACGATTGCAGGCGTACGTCGCTATTTAGATGAGAATTAAGAGTCGAACAGAAGTAAACTTGGCATTTCCCTATGTAACGCACTGAAATCTACTCCAAGGACAAATGCTCACAAGGAAGCTTTGGTTTTAACCGATTTGGAATTCCCGAAGCCCATCAAACCGATCGATTATCGAACAACCTTGAGGAATGATTTTCCACCACATTTTGAAATGCCACCTCAGCAAGCATCTCTCATACCGGATGTGCCATGGCTTCTCTATCGACGAAGCCTCGGTTACAATAATCACGATCTTGGAAGACGTGGCGGGATAAATACATTTTTGGACGACAATATGGAAATTCAAAATCGAGCAGCTGCTTGCAAAATGGCGAGATTCGTATCTTACGATCCAATGAAACGTCGTTACACAGACACGAAGAAATACAGTGACGCCCTTTTAGAGCTTTCTGCAAAAAAATAGCCAGACCTGAAAAAAAAACCGAAACGACGTGTGTGCAAATTATTTTGGAGAATTTTCTCTGAATTTATTGACACAGACAGGAATTTGAGATGGAAATTTGCATCGTCCTCGTCGTGGGGCTCAGCAGCAAATAAACTTTCATCGTTTTCATTCCATTCGTTTCATTTGCAACGTACAATAAGTTCCATTATTTTACGTATTTACGATACAATTGTGCACTAGATATGGTGGTTCTTAGATTTCTCTAATAGCTTCAGCTGCAGGGATCCAGATATTTATCGATCTTACTTATTGTCACTCGCTATTCGTGATTGCGACCAAATCGCATGTGTCCATAGTCGTCGAACCGATCTCGTTTGCCAAACCTCATGTGCCCATAATCATCGAAGAGTTGACGTTTGCTCAGCTCCATTGAATCCTCATCCTCCATCACGAAGTCGTCGCTGGGATATCTACGAATAATAATTTATCAACTTGCGTTACGAGCTCTTGGAACGAGAGTAGAAAAGAAACTTTTATTCCGAACTAATCGATCTCACGAGCAGCCAGACAAACGAGGAATCGATTTATTTCAAGAGATTTGGTTTTTACAATTAAAAAAAATTATAATACCCTCGGGCCGGAAAACGATTTCGAAACCTCCGATGAACGTTAGGGGCGACTTCGGCCACAGCATCGCAGAATGCGCAAAGAAAGACAATGAGGCCCATGAGGCAAACGAAAATGGTCGGAATTACCCTCATGTCGTTCGACTCGATTTGGAGGTCAAAGTCTTTTTGGATCTGCAGGAAAATATCAAAATCGAAAAAATGATATTCATAGTGAATGGAATTGTTCGAAAAAAAAAGAAATTTCGAGGTAAAATGTCTTACCCACGATCTTTCGTGGACGCCGGATGCTGACTGAGTGTTATTATCGTAGTGGTTGCTCGCGACTTTTATACACTCCATCCTACATTCTCCCAGGAGAATATTCTGTGAATTTTAATTCCCGTTGTCGAAGCACAGGATAAACAATTTTCTCATCGTGACTCGATGCCACCATCATCCCCTTTGAGTTCACTCAATATTCACCACCGCATTTTCTTATGATTGGCAGCTAACGTAACCCTGTTAACTTCGTACGAGAAAGCAATTTTTCCCTTTACCTCTCGTTATATACGCTTGCTGACGAGACCAATAGCGACTGAAGCTTCGGGGTTACTTCCAACTCTTGGATCTCTCGAAACGAGTGGGACGTACTTCTCCAGCTGGGAATTACTCGTAATCAATGCGATTTTATTGGTTTGTTTATTCATCTTGCTTCATCGCCATAAGCGGAGGTAGAAAAAATCGTTGTAGAAAAAATAATGAGCATGAACGCGATGATAACGATTCGTCGACACTCCGCTATGGATACATTTTTCCTCAAAGTCCCTTTGAGGTCATGCACTCAACACACTGGTGTAAAATTGCACTCTGATTTTTCAAAACTTAGTATTTCTTCAAGAATGCCTGAAATCAATCTTGAAACCATATTTTTGGGGGTAAAATATACTGAGTAATCGATTGCAATCATTTGAAAAGTTTATAAATCAATTTTCATTGTCGAAGAATGGCCAAATTGAAGGGAGGAATTTCAAAAACCTGTTACACTTGAAATTTTCGTACGGGTATTGCATTTCTTCGATGAATGCATGGAATAAATCTTGAAACCAGACCCTTGAGGGTAAAATGTCCTGAGTAATCGATTGCAATGATTTTGAAAGTTGTAAAATGGAATTTTATTGTCGGAAAATGGTTAAATTCAAGAAAGGAATTTCGAAAAGCTGTTACACTTGAAATTTTTGTGGGTGCAAATTTGCACGAGTGTGGTGTCTACGGGTTAACGAAATACTTCGGGCCAAGTCTAATATGGTCTTAATTTCATTATTTCTCATCTGTCATCGGGTGTCGAGCTTGCAATAAATCTAAATCGAGTATCCTTGACAGAAAAGGTAACGAGTTTCATACGGAAGCTCTAATCAGATAAAAAGCATGACAAGGTGGTGTTACGCGAGGAAAATGTTGAGTGAGAGGTTGAATAATCGAAACGAGGGGTATGGATATATGTATAGTGAATAAGTCGTTGTTGTAAGGTACCATTTGAATCTGGTAGAAAGCAATCGTGGCATTGCGCAAGCCAGAGGGTCACGGTCAGACATAGACGAAGCTTGCGTAATGAGAGATCGGTAAATGGCTTTACGAGTCTCTGTGGTGCTTCGGGATGCGACGAGGCTATAAATCTCGATGCAGCACGAGCTTTGATTCGCAGTCACGACTCGTCAGCCGATCTGTCAAGAGATTTTTTCCAGCCCCGTAGAAAAATAAAATTTTCCGTTGAATCTTTTTTTCTTTTTTTTTTGCTAGAATAGAAAATTTGGAAATTCAAGTGAAGGGAGTCAGAATGGCGATGGCCATGACGGAGGAAATGGGAGCTTCCTTGCATCGTGGTTTGTCCGAATGGTGGAGTGAAGAAACGGAATATATATTCCAAAGGATCGAGAGATGGGCAGCTCTGGCGAGAGGCTATAATCGTCTGCGCTCGCAAAGGTTGTCCCGAGGGCGTTTGACAATGCAGGAAGAGCAGGAACCTCGGTGGAGTATATCGTCGAACAAAATAGTGATCGAAGATCCAAATTGGTCGCCGCGTTTCCACAATCTGCGAAGATCCCATCGTAGAAAATCTCGAAACGACGAGAATTGTCGAATCAATTGTTGCGGAACTTTCAACTATCAATCGAGCTGCAACCTCGACAGCAATTGCTTGGAGAATTATCGCTATGATCACAGCATATATTTCAAAACAATTGGTGACATAAAGAGCAGCAAGAGGGATGGAACTTCATTGAGCGACGAAGAGAATGAGGAAACTTCCGGTGACGAGCGTGTCGAGTGGCAGGCCAAAAGTCCGATACAACTTTTCGACGAATATTGCATCAACGATGACAACGAGGAGGACCAAAACGATTGCAACAATCCTAACGACTCTACCGCCGTACGTATTCGTGTTAACGATCTCTCGATCGACGACAGATCGAGTTCTGATCAATATTCAGATCGTGGAAATGAAAACGTTTGGTCGATCGTTCATCTCGACAAACTCAGTCTCGATATCGATCCGGAAAATGACGATTTCATCAACGAATCAATGAACAACGACAAGTTCCTCGATCTCGACAATTCCAACGTCGATTCCGATAATAATAATCTCCATGCGATCGAAACGACCGAAAAAATGATCCAACTTCAACTCAATGAATTGACGAGCAATCAAACACGACTAGATTCGAGCGTTCGAACTAACGACAACTCTAACAGTCCTTCGAAGGATCACACGACTGTACCAAGGATCACGAGCGTCAGAAGATCCAGACGAAATTCGCGAAAAGTTCGACAACCAGCAGTCGTCGGGGATAACAATGTTATGTGGCCCAGTGTTTTGTTAAATTACACGAAAAATGTTGATAACTCTGCCCTGTCACCACATCATTATCGTGCTCAAGTTCGAGTCAAATAACCATCGACATTGGCCGGGAGTTCAATGCGATCGACGCAATGATACATTTTTGCACTGACGTTCCGTGATAAAACTTGCAATGTACAATTTTGAGAAATTCCGACAACGACTTGTCAATGAATCTTCACCACGATCATTGTACAATGCGATTATTTTTTATTATTTCTCGAAATTTACTACGAGCCAGAAAAATCTGATTTATAATCGTCACATTCTTGCGAGCTTCATTCACACACGAGCTTGTATTTTTTTTTTCTCAGAAAAAAAGGTCCCAAGGCACGAATTTTATCCTAAAGCGATAAAAAAAAAAAGGTTATCCATGTTAACCGAGTATAGAATGTATGTTCAACACTTATAAATGTTTTTAACATTATTTTGTTGTTGACGAAAGTGCGGATGTAAACTGACAAAATAAAAATGGCAATCAATAAAAATTCGACACTGTCCACGATTCATTGACCTGTAGAGACCACACTCTCTGTGAGATCATGCAATCAGCACACTGGTGCGAGTTTGCACTTCAATTTTTTAAGACTTTGTATTCCTTCGATGAATGCATGAAATTAATTTTGAAACCATACTTTTTAGAAATAAAAAGTCCTGATCAATCGATTGCCATTGTTTCGAAAATTGAGAAATGAAATTTTATTTTTGAAATTTTTTGAAAAGCTGTTACACTTGAGATTTTCGTGGGTGCATATCTGCACTTTGACTTTTAAAAACTACGTATTTGTTCGATGAATGCATGAAATTAATCTTGGGACCATACTTTTTAGGGGTGAAATATCCTGAGTAAACGATTGCGATGGTTTTGAAAATGAAAAAATGGAACTTTGTTGTCGAAAAAAGGCCAAATTGAAGAAAGGAATTTCGAAAATCTGTTACACTTGAAATTTTCGTGGGTCCAAATTTGCACCAGTCTACGGGTTAATTCGTCGTACATAATTTTGTTCATCCACGCAAAAGGCTGTTGAGTGATCGCATTTGGTAGTTGACTTGTACCTGGTACTCGAATTTGTATGAATTTTCAAGACCACAGGATTTTAATTAAAAGTATTTTCTATAAATTTTGGAGTAGGTTTTGGTCTATTCCAGTTTCCCAACGTGTCTAAGGATTTGTCATCTGAGCTAAACTTTCCTGATTATTTATAATAAATGCATGTGCGCTATCGGTGCTTGGGTCCTTTGTGAATGTCAGAAGCGGAACGCATGCGCCAGTTCCTCGAGAAGCCACGCACGCAACTTCATCTGGAGAGAGTACAAATCGATCGTTCGTACGCGAGGCTGGTGCTGTTTTTTGCGATTCTACGTTCTATGTAATAAAAATTATCCAGTATAGAGTAGATTTCTCGAAAGAAGAGATTATTCCCATTGACATTAGGAGAAGAACCGAAAAAATGGGGAAACGCTTGGAAACAATAGCCGCGACGGCTTGTATGACAACACTCCTGATGCTCTTTAATGCCGCCTTCTGGGTAAGTTAATTAATCCCATACACAATAATCTCGAAATCTGAAAATTTTCCTAGTAAATTGAATTTTTTCGAAAATTCGCAATGCGTCTCGAAATTCAGAATTTCGAGAAAAGTTCTCCCATTATCTGGCATATGTTCGCATATTAATTTTCAAATAAACTATTTGAACTGAATTTTTGTCACGAATTCTCATTCTAGAAGTTTCATATTCACTCTCATATGATTTCCTTGACTCCAACACACCCTCCATTAATGTCAATCCATCGCGATGAAATTTACATGAGCAATGCAATTATGCTACGACACATTATCCACTGAGTATCAAAGCTACGTTTCCCATTATCACTGGGTTCAGAAACAGCCGGTGTCGTTGATAAAATCATACGGAAATGAACAATGTGACGTAAATTTGTTAAGGAGGTCGGCTACATACGGCAATATTATAAGAATTTAATAAAATTTTGTGATTATATTCTTTAGCATCAAATACGATGACACTATTTTTTTTCTATTTTTCGATTACATATTTGTCGAATAATTCCAGTTTATAATATGCAAAATATATACCTATATATATATCTGAATCCTATGCTTATGCATGTAAACTCTAATGTTCACTAACTCGAAAACTATGTAAAAGAAAAATCTTTAGAAAATTTTTATGTTCATATTTTAATACTAAAGAGTACGCTCACCAAATTTCATCAAGCTCTAATAATTAAGGAGGTTGGCTAAATACCACAATATGATAAGAATTCAATAAAATTTGGTGATAATATTCTTTAGCATCAAATACCATGACACGATTTTTTTTCTATTTTTCGTCTGCATAGTTGTCGAATAATTTGAGTTTACAATATGCAAAAGATAAACCTACATATATCCGAATCCTATGCTTAAGCATGTTAACTCTAGTGGTCACTTACTCGAAAACTATATATGTAGAAATTTTTTTATTTTCAATTTTCATATTTATATTCAATACAAAAGAGTATGCTCACCGAATTTCATAATATTCTAATCATTTCGAAATTTTCTATGCTTCTAACATGGCCACATTGTTGTGTGTAGCCAGCCTCCTTGTATGAAAATTTGTTTAGCTGTGAGCAAACCCCAGGACAGAGTCAAAAGCGACCTTAATGTTTACCCCAGCGTGAAATGTCGCTTGTATATGCAATAGACGAGCAACTTTTAAAATGCAAAAAACATGCGTGGATCTGATGCTTACATAATTTTCCAAATAAATTTTTCATGTCAAGTGTTCCGGAGTTCTGATGCTGTGTGTTGGAATTTATATGAGGATACAACTGCGCGACTATGTTGACATGAGTGTCGAAGGCAGTGGAGCTGCATTGTTAGCCCTGGCTTGCCTCGGTGCTCTTGTCGTAGTTGCGTCAACTCTTGCCTGTTGCTGTACAGCTCGAGGTCATCCGGCGTTGCTTTATCTGGTGAGTATAACAATTCGATTAACTAATTTCTTCTTCACATGAAATTACAACATTTTTTTTCATTAACCCGTAGACACCACACTGCAAATTTGTCCCTACAAAAATTCCAAGTGTAACGGGTTTTCAAATTTCCTTTCTTGAATTTGGCCATTTTTCGACAATAAAATTTCATTTTCCAATTTTCAAAATCATTGCAGTCGATTGCTCAGGATATTTTATCCCTAAAAAGTATGATTACGAGATAAATTTCATCATACATTCATCGGAGAAATACAAAATTTTGAAAAGTCGAAGTGCAAATTTGCATCAGTGTGGCGAGTGCGTGGCCTCGAAGGGAGTGTGGTGTCTACGGGTTAACTTCATCGCAGTTGCAGAAAAAAATTGCAAAAAAAAAAAAGAAAAAAAAAAAAAAATACAATATTGCCATGAATGAAATTCGCGATTATGTTTAATTCAAACAAGTTTCGTGTAGCTCAAAGTTTAAGGACTCGAGTTGACGACGGGCGCCCAATCGATAAGAGCTCCAGCTCCCTGGACTTTTCTACCCTTCTTACGTTGACCTACAATCAAGACCTACGCGATGCATTGCTAGACTCGCTATCGGTTTCAATCCTCCCATGACTTTTTCTTTCAAGTTCAAATCAAGCCTCGTTGCTGTCGAAAAGATTTGATGTCCTTGCAATTATTTATAAAGATATCTTCGTAGAAAAAATGTACAGAAAATTGCAAATCCGTAATCGGTCGAACGAAAATCTCATCTCTGGAATTTTTTCTCTCATCCAATAGTACGGAGCTTTTTTGGCAGTGGTGGCGTTACTTGAGTTGGCAGCTGGAGCTTCGGCTTACGCTTATCGTAATGCTCTTACCGAGGGATTCGATCAGAGCTTGAACAACAGTCTTGCTGATTATAATATCGATCCTGACAAGACTGGCCATATCGATACCATGCAGTCCAAGGTGAGATAACAATTTTTCAAACTTTGTTCTATCCACTCTAACGAACATGTTAACGAACAATATGAAGACTCGGGGCGGCGAAATAATTCATTTATCAACTCGTAGCTCAATTGCTGCGGAAATCGAGCATACACTGACTGGCTCGATATGAAACCTCCAAAGGACATTCCAAAGTCATGCTGCATCGTCCAAGACTGCGATGTTAGAAATCCTGCGAACCTTAACACCGAAGTGAGTGCAAAATGCAGATTCATCCCTGCATGACGGGAAACATTCGATTTTCTTTAAAATCTTAATGGCAATTATAAATAATGAAATTTTTTTTCAGGGCTGTTACAATCGAGTTATTGACTTCATTAATGAAAATATTGGACTCGTCGCTGGCAGTGCCATAGGGGTTGCATTCTTCCCATTGGTTGGGGTATTCCTGGCTTGTTGTTTGGCGAGTAACATTAATAAAGCCAAATATGAGCAGGTGGCTTAGGGTTTAGCAGACTCGAAGACCTGGGCATACAAAAATTCGGCGCCTTTTCGAATTGAGTTGAGAGAGCACGGGAAAATGTATTGAATTTTTTTCTTTTTTTTTTTATATACGAGAGCAAAGCGTTCTTGGGGTAAAGGCTGGCCAAAAAAATTGTGTTTTTCTGCAAATTCGTCGATCTATTTACGACGTTTTATTTTTATTACGAATTTTTCGAGTTATTCTCAAATTTGTAATTACTCTACGAATTTCTGTTTTCCCCTATGAAATGTTATTGAACGTGTAAGTGAAAAATCGACACTAAACTTTACGAAAACTATCAACAAACTCACAGTAACAATGTTACGAAGGTTCAAGGTGAAAGGAGGAAACTTTCACGTAATTCAAAACTTCTCGTCGTAAAATTCTGTTCGCTTGTGAAATTTTTGCTCCATGGATGTTCAACTTTTCATCCTAAACCGGCGGTTAATGGTTGAATAGAAACAAACTTTGCATGTAGTGTTAATTAGGATGTCGATTTATTAGCCTGAATCCAATGATTTATACGGAGCATGAAGCAAAATGGATTTTCGTCGGGTAACTTTATAATAATACTAGAACCCAAGCTGTGTTATTACAGACAGAAAAATGGAGAGTAAATTGAATCGTTACTGTTATTTTTATAAACGCTCCAGTCACTTGAATAATGTGTTGTAGTTTTTCCCAGAATTAATATCGTTTACCAACATTTCGATGACTTTTTCAAATCATTGAACAAACGCTTCACCTTCATAAATCTCAGTCTGCATTTCTAATGGTTACGGAAACATTTCAAGGCATATTTTTATTGGGATTTGTACTTGTCAAAGATTTCGGTATTAAAAGTCTCGCCGGGTGGGCAAGATTAACCCGTAGACCCGGCATTGCTGCAAATTTGCACTCACGGAAATTTCAAGTGTAACAGGTTTTCAAAATCCCTTTCTTTAATTTGGCCATTTTTCGACAATAAAATTTCATTTCTCATTTTTCACAATGATTGCGATCGATTACTCAGGATATTTTACCCCTAAAAAGTATAGTTTCAAGATCAATTCCATGCATTCATTGAAGAAATACAAAGTTTTGAAAAATCGAAGTGCAAATTTACGCCAGTGTGGCGAGTGCGTGACCTTAAAGGGAGTGTGGTGTCTATGGGTTAACAAATGAAGTTGGAAAAGCCCGTTTGACTAGTGATGGTAAACTTCGTGCTTGACTAATAATACTGTGGATCCGTAGGGGATGAATAAACGGTGATCGATTGAAAAATATATTCGTTCACACGTAACACAAAGTATTAGAATATCTAGTAAAATAAAGGGAAGAATCGAAATTTGTGTCATTTAAGAACATAAACATATGTACGTTACGAAAAAGAACTGAAAAAGTTAATTATCGAATCTAGAGTCAATATCGTGGAATTAAGTTATTTTTTCTTCGACGAAAGGAATTGATTTAATGGCAAAAAAAAAACATATTAATTAGGTTGAGAGATTTCCCTCAATCGTCGCAGCCAAACAGTCGTTTTCCATTAAATCTCTGTGTTGTGAAATATCGAGTTTAATCATGATTATGGCGCTGAACGTAAAATAACTATTCAAGTGTTGATAAAAATAAAAACAAAACACTATTCACTGAACGTCAGTGCTAATGAAAACTTTAAGGAAATGACAAATTTAACGACAAATGATGTGTTATTATCTGATGCCATATTTTACTTATACACATAAATACAAATATATATCTAACTATTAAAATCCCAATGTCGAATGGATCGGACTGTTCAATTCTGTCTTTTGGGAGAAAGTTTCATTGAATGATTAAATTATATATTTTCTTATAACTGCATGTGGATTTGCATTAAGCAAAATTACATTTTGAAGAATTATTTCTTACAAAACTAACAAGACTAATTGGATTAATTGATAAACTCTGTACGTTGTTGCAATCCTCACTGTAATCGAATGTATTCAAATCTCCTCTTATTCGAAATAACGTTTTTTAAATGTGAATATGTTAGGAATGTAACCCCATAATGATAAACCTGAATAAATCCATCTATGGTGAAAAAAAATCATGCTCTTGGTGTATATCTAAAGATTCCAAAAAATCCCTCGTAACCCGTAGACAACACACTGGTGCAAATTCCCACCCACAAAAATTTCTAGGGTAACAGGTTTTAAAAATTCCTCTCTTCGATTCGGCAATTTTCCGATAATAAAATTCCATTTTTCAACTTCCGAAATAATTGCAATCGATTAGTCAGGATATTTTACCCCTAAAAAGTATGGTTTTACGATTGATTTCATGCATTCACCGAAGAAATACAAAGTTTTATTTCAAGAAAAAAAGAACGTTATATTTTCGTCTCTGTCGAAACGAGTGCGACGTGTAACTTGGATTTTTATTGAAATATCAAAAGTCTCTCCCAATGGAAAGTGGAGTGAAATTTTCACCGACTACCCAACCGCGATGGGGCACCTCAAGGTTTTTATTGATGAACTGCGTATGAGCTCGAAATAAATGTCTCCCTCTTATCGACTGTAAGCTATCGTACTCTGGTTCTACACAACGATTGACAATGTTGCTGCGATGGAGCTAATTCAGGGGGTAATTTTGGAGTTTCGACGAATCGGTTTCCTCTTTATTATGAATTGATACGAATGCGGAGTCTGCAAGAGATTCGTATTTTGGCCCTTTTTGATGTGAATTGCTGCGTTATCCACCGTAGATAATTTTTAGATGCTCGTGGAGTGCAGTTTGCGTATCTCACATTCAGATGACGCTATTGGCCTGAAAAAACCGCGCACTCGATGAAAAAATGAACTTGTCTCCCTTCAATTATGCGAAATTCGTTGTACAGCCTGTGAAATGTTTGCTGTGCGTATTATTGAGTAAGACTTGACTTTTGAAGGAAAAAAAAAAGATTGCACGCTCAGCCCTTTTCGTCGAAATCTTTCGAATGTTATTTTAGGTCGTTCCTTCGTCACTGAACTTGTGTCTTTGTGAAAAAAAAGGTTGCAGCCTCATTTCCAAATTCCTGGTAAAAATGATAAACTGCCATTTTCGAATATTGCAAAAATTTGTTTATTTTCTGGAAGAAACGTCTGGTAGGCGGATACAGTGGAGAAAGATTTCGTCTGAGGAGAAAAAAGCAAAGAAAGAAGGATGAATGGAATATAAAGAAAAGAGGAGGGGAAGAGAGAAAGAGGATAATTATCAATCACGTCGAATGCGCCTTCGAGATGTGGTGCATAATTAAGTGAGACAGCTGGTAAGCGATAATCGGAGGTAGTTAAGTGGAGGAACAGACTCGAACGTTTGGACAGGTGAGCGAGGGGTGGTTAATACCAGGAGAGTGAGGGTGGTGGGAACTGAGAATCGTTTGTGAGGAGAGATGTAAGGTCGATGGGATATAGCATTGGATATAAATGTACTGCACGAATATATTGATGTAAGAATGGAAAGGACGTATGAGAAATGAGGAAATAGTGTCTTTCTAAATGTGAAAAAATGTGGGCACCCGTACACCACACTCCCTTTGAGGTCACGCATTCACCACACTGGTGCAAATTTACACTTGGAATTTTCTAAATTTGGTATTTCTCCGATGAATGCATGAAATTGATCTTAAAACCATACTCTTTAGGGGTAAAATATCCTGAGTAATCGATTGCAATGATTTTGAAAATTGAAAAATGAAATTTCATTGTCAAAAAGTGGCCAAACTGAAGAAAGGAATTTTGAAAACCTGTTACACTTCAAATTTTCGTGGGTGCAAATTTGCGCCAGTGTGGTGTCTGCGGGTTAAGGAATGAGCGTATAGCAATAATAAAATTCGTTAAAAAAAGAAATAAAAAAGGTGGACTTAACATTAGAGGCGTATAGAGAAGAAATAAGAGTGAGGGAGAGAGGGAGTGAGGAAAAGTAGATACGGCTGTGTAGGATCTCTTGACGCGTGCATCGATGTCCACCACTCCCGAGGGAAATCCACTTCATGATGGGAATCCCATTATTTCCCAAGCGATATAAAAGTAGGTAGTCCAGTGAGCAGTCGTCCTCGTGCTGTCCAGTTGAGGCTATTCCAACGCCCGTTCTGGTCATTTTCTCTTTCTCTTTTCCCTCTCTCTCTCTCTCTCTCTCTCTCTCTCTCTCTCTCTGTTTCTGTCACAATCTCTCTTTTTCACCAACGCCCCTGGCTCTTTCCTTCTCACACTCCTCATCCTATTTCTCCCCGTCTTGCCCATCCTCCCTTGCATATATCGTCGAGGTCCCTTTTGCTCATTCCATCTCTCGTGGCGCACAAACGGCATGGCACACCAACGACAGAATATATCCCAGAATTGCTCTCCTCTTCGTCTCTCGATCATCCTCTCTCTCGCTCGTCTTCGCGTTCACTCCCTACAGGCATCCTCTCTTTCTCTTTCATTCCAGCTCCATTCGTCCGACATTCGCGAGAGATCCATTCGCTTTCGTTCCATCTTTTTCCTCTCTCTCGATCTCGCTCGCTCCCTCTCGCGATAACCTCCACTGACCAGCCTGCCGTGAGTCCCGGACCTGCCAGCAGAATCGTTTTTATTGTAGTTCAATACCGTATTATACGTTACCGGCAGAGCCACGAGGGCTCCGCTTATTCGCAGATCCTCCTGGTTCCATCACCCGAGGCAGCTGATGGTCTTCTATTTATTTCTCAACCTATATACACATACATATCCCTGTGTATATGTTTATACGTGTAGAGACAGAGTTGAATAGTCCTTTAACCATTCGTACACATACGTACATTGCAAAGAGAAAATATATCGATGGAACAAGTATGGATGAGCCAGCTAAAAACGACACTACTATCTCGTTCCATCTCCAACAATCGCCATATCGATCTTGTCTCTCTTTCTTTGATAACGCCCTGCAATCTCTAGTTTGGATATCACCCCATGTCTCATCTCGAAATATCAACTCTGTGTCAATAATAATACGCACATGAATAAATATGCCAAATTCATTCAATCAATCCGAACTTTAATCTTTTTCTCTTGGGTAGAAAATTAAAAATAATTAAGAGGACTGATTTTCACTGCAGCGTTGAGTGGAAATTTCAAACCATTTCGCAGAGTGACGGATATGAAGGGCTTTGGAAATAATTCGTGCACTGAGAAAACAATTCATTTATACGGTAAAGAAATATATTTAGTTGGTATTTTTACTCAAACATTCATTAACTGTTACTAATTTGTTAATGATCGAAAAATATCTTTGTTATTACGATCGAATTTCATAGGAATAGCATTTCCTTGAAAATAATGATTCGTTCGATCGCTTTCATTTCCCTCAACACAGTAGATGTTTATGGTCGTCAAATTCATTCGCTGTAAAGAAAGGTTACGTTTTATTCAATGATTCATTTATCAATTATCAACAAATGTGTATTTCAGACAATGATATTTATTCCGCCGTAACCAACGTTAGATTTGTTATACTGAAAAGAAAATTTTGTCATTGCATCAAGAAATATTGAAGAAAGTTTGTTTCGAAAGTAAATTCTTGTCATTCCAATCGTTAATTCAGTTGACAGTTTCGTTACAAATGAAAAATATTGTGAAAATAACGAAAAATTTGAAATTATGAAAAAATATTTAGTTCATCGTATTCAACAAAATATTGACGTTTTTTGACAAAATTTCATATAGAAGTTAATAAATTCTCGTACATATAAATGAAGCCTTTTCTCAGTGTAGCCAAGCAAGACAGCGAGAGGTTGGATAAGCAACGAGTGTGCTAGACGATCGGTCAAATATTTTGTATGTAATTCATTGGTTTTTGATGTAATGCCCAGAATAGAGTTATGCTATGTGTATACTTTGTTGACCGATGGATTTGTATATGTATTGTTAATAGTATGAGTGGTAAAAGGGAGAGTAAAGTGTACGAAAGGATGGAGAAAGGTGATGGAAGCCAAAGAAGAGGTAGAGGGTTGAATGAGGGCGTGGATGAGAAGAATATATGGTGGAGGTGAAGGGAAAATGGAAAATAAGAAAAAAGAGAGATGCAGGAAAAGGGAGAAGGAAAAAGGAGAGGTGAAGAGAAAAAAGAGGGTTCAAGTGGTTCGAGGTGGACGAACGCGAGGATCCACTATATCCTTCGGCGGATCGATCGGTATATATCCCTGTACTGGACAATCCTCATTCTCTGTCTCTTCTTCTTCCCTTTCTCTTTCTCCGTTGCTCTTCGTCTTTCGAGGATGACCAATAACAAACACCGACGCTTCTCTCTAATGGAGTTTTTACCGATAAAAAATTCACTCCCTTCGGTCCTTTTTGCTTGGACGCTTTTTTCCTAGTCGCCTCGAGCCCTCTGTGCCTCGGTGGGTCTCGAGGCGTCCTTCGTCCTGACGATACTTTATCTCCTCTCAGAACCACCTCCTCTCGGGAAAACTCTTCTCTCTTCGTCTATACTTCATACGTCTACCCAGTTATTCACCTAACAAAATGTCTCGTTTCACAAAATATGTCTCACTACGTTTGATTGAATTTTAATAATAATAAAAAACATAAACAAAGACCCTGAGGGTTCGACGCTGATTTTCGTTCCGTTGTTTCAACAATTTTCATCTTCAACTTCTTCTTTCATCGAAGTATCGATTCAACACATCTAGATCCCACTATTACAATTCTTCTGAGGCCGCCTTACGTTTTGGAAAGTTTGAACAACAAGTGCCAACTATATTATCCTCGAAAAAGTTAGATCTGGACGTTTGCACGTACGAGCACAGTTTGGGGTAGTTTCAGACACAGAGCTTCCCTTTACACACGAAATCAGTCGGTGAAAGACGAACACGCGGATAGAACATGAAGGACGCTTTGTTGCTCGTTTCGCGTTGGTGCGCCAACCTCCTCGTTCGGATTATGTTCTCTCTCTCGCTCGCTCCCTTGTTCTCGTCTATGCGCTAAAAACGCTGTTTGGATGAAACCAAATTGTCATTTATTCATGGGAAAGAATCATTTCATCGTCCAGATGTATAAAATGAATTTCAATGAAGGAGGAAAATTGTGAACATTTTTTTTTCAGCAATCTTGGAGTGTAGGTCAATGGAGATGTATTGGTGAGAAATGGCGATTGTACGTGAGGGCGAGACAAGTGTTTATGTAGAAAAAAAGGAATGAAGCGATAAAATATACGAGGAGGATAGTGCGATTTTGTTTTCAAAGGTAAAAGGGAAGAAAAAGGGTGATGGTAGGATTATTGGTTGGTCGCAAGCGCTCCTCGGAGAGCATACAACGTCCGGAGTCGAAGGCGGCCAGGGAGAGAATGTAGCGTCGGCGCTGGTCTTGCAAGCTTCCTCCGCGTATTGATCCTCATAATTCGGGGGGTTGAAGTAGGAGATGGAAAGAGGTAGAACGCAAGAGACAGCGAGACAGAAAGAGAGTGAGAGATCCGAAGGGAGCATGGGGAGAGGAGAGAGCGAGACTGGAAGATATGTAGGGGGAGATAGAAAGAGAGATCCCCACTTCGTGGCACCCTCAGTGGGATAAGGGTGTACGCGTCGAGGTACAGCGAACCGAGAGAGAGAGAGAGAGAGAGAGAGAGAAAACAAGAGCGCGGTGAATGCGCACGATGGAACAAGAGGGTAAGTTCGTGAACGTTTCGCAAACGGGGGTGGCACTCGACGAAACGAAGAAAAGGAGAAACCAAGGGTGAAGAAGAGTAGGGAGAACCGAGGGCTCCAATGTCAACCAATAATAATTCGCGGCGGCAGTTATGATAATATCATATCATAGAGGAAGGCGGTCATATCTTGAGCCAGTACGATTGGAGGGTTAAAACGTCCAATCGCGTAGCATCTATGCTTCATATCTATATACCATATTCATATGGTACCAACCCTCTTAACGTCCGCGCATCCGCGGTTATTTCTCCAGAGCATAACAGGCACGCCTTCGTCTGGCCCGTTTCAACCGACCTTGTACAAAATAGGCTCGCCAATATGCGCGTTATGATGTCGTCATCATTTCACCACGGAATTTCTCCGTCTGTGAGAGGGTCTTGAACGCCGCAGGGGTGAAAGAAAATTCGTGCCAAACGCCCGGTCGAAGATTTCTTTTGCTGCGGGCGTTATTATACTGACAGAACGAATTACTTATATGTACCAGGATTTATTAACTGCTAACAAATGTAAAGTTAGATGCGGCGAAATAAATGTTTTCCAACTGTTAATGAATCATTTCTTGATAGCAAATGAATTCGATGACCAGAAACATCTGCTGAGTTAAGGGAAATAAAAAGCGATCGAACAAATTATTATCATCAAGGAAATGCTATGCCTATGAAGTTTGGTCGTAATAACAAAGATATTTTTTGACCATTAACAAAATTTATAACAATTAATTAATGTTTGAGTAAAAGTACCAAGTAAATATAGTTCTTTATTATAAACTGTTTTCTCAGTTTACGAACAATTCGGTTAAACAAAATAAAAAAAAGCGTAGGCGACTGGTAAAATCTTTCATTTGATTTCCACGCAATATTCGAACATGAGCAAGAAACGATGATAATGAAATAACGGATGGGAAGATGCGAGGAGGGTGAAAGTGGGTCGACTGGTTTTACCGAAGCTCTTGCTAGCATCTGTGGCTTTAGCTCGAGAGTCTAGCAAAGTTTTTACTGATAGTGAGAAAAAGTTGGAAAAACTCGATCGACACTTTGGGGCTCGGTTGTATCGAACCGAACCGCGAATGAATGCATAATTTCTCTCATAATTTGTAATAGAACGTTCGATAATTATAAAGTTCGTCAATAAAACTCCGCGGAGGGTTATTTATTTGCTCGGAGCGGGATGAAGAAAGGAAAGTAAGTAAAGATTCTTCGGGAGAATTACTTTTTCCGATTTCATGCTCGCTCCCTCCAGCATCTGTATGTATATATGAGACAATATATAACGCGGACATATACAGGTAGCTCGTAATAGTATATCTAGAAAAGCACGTATTTGCCGAGAGAGAAAGGGAAAGGAGGGAGGATGAGGAGGAGGAGGGTTTTTTGTGCGAAGGCTCTCGCGGAAAAGCTTGATGTGTATTGTGTCTAACGTAGTGTGTTGTATTGGGTGTAGGTTCGCCGTTGAACGCGGCAGAGCTTCGTCGGTATACGCAGTCACTAAATACACACATAAGCATGTATATATGTATGAACAATATATCTTTCTATAGCGTTTTTCTGAGCGTCTCGCTCGCACGTATACGAAACTAGTGGGAGAATTTCTCTTGGGCTGTGCGCTATCTCCTTTTCGCGAGGCCAAGTTCGGCTGCCGGCGCTGCTGTACCAACGCTGACGCCGTCGCTACCGCCCGAGCCACCCGGCATGCACCCCTTTCTCCTTTCCCCACCCTTAACATCGATATTTCTCTTCTCGCGATAAAATTGAACCTTTCAGCCGGCCAGTGTTTTACGGCCAATAGCAAGCCGGAGAAAAGAATCGTCTCGTATATATATGAGCATATAGGTATACGCGATATATCGGGGATGATGGTGCTGCTGGTGTTGGGGTGGCTGATGCTGGTGCAGCTCGTACAATACACATAGGTATGGCGTTTTATTGGCGATGAGAATGGGCCACTCGATATATACATCTATCTATATCCATATATATATATCTATATCAATAGCTATATGCTTTGAACGGAGTATGGTATTGCAGGATATTGATCCTCGCGTCCGTCAAGGACCCGATGGTCTTCGGCGGCTTCCCACGTCCCTTCCTTCCTTCCTTTATTCGACTATCAACTGGTCTTGTCCTTCGCGGACTCTCTCCCTCTATCTCTTTCCCTCACAAGCCGCAATTTTCCTCAACTTCTCATAAGGCAGAATGCAGTCTTTTTTAAACAGCGGCTTGCACAACTAAATTTTGAAAACTGTCTCGCTTCAAAATTCTATTATTTGTGCATGTGTATCGTTCGAGTTTTTGACACCTCTGGAAATTTCAAATTTAACCTTTGCCTCGACTCGTCGACCATCTAATGTTTATACTATAAAAATCATACGGAAAATGGTCAACAAGTTAGCCAAAGGCGCGATCAGTGAAATTCAAGAGTACGGTACCGGCTCGAGCCATTTATAAATGTAGTGGAGTTGGTTTGATGTATAAATATAATTCTGTGGAGTACCCGAATAAAAATGATTTCACATAAACATACATGTTTCTGTAATATTGATAATTAGTCATATTGATGATTATTCATAATTATGAAAATTGTTATTATTATATTTATTATTATTATTAACACTAGGTACATATAAAATTATATATATAATATAATAATATATAATTCCACATATATATATATATATATATATACACAATTATAGACCTAAATTGGCCCGGTATAATTTTATATATCTGTGTATAATATTGTATACAATTGTATATACTTGTATACAACAATTTACGAAAGTATACGAATATTAATAATAATGGTTATTTCTATTGAACAATTTTTTCTTTGGCAGCATTGGCTTGTCTATCATAATAATACGCTGGACTAACGAAATAAAAAAAAAAAGTAATTCATCAATTTATGGAAATTTGCTTGACGGGGGATTTGAACGGCGTACCTACGCTTTTGGTATCTTAGCGAGACACACGTAACACGGGGATAGGTGATTGCGCGCGCATCCAAATCTCGCGCGGCCTGTCTCACTTGCCGCGGTTCTCCAAAGCCCTGCGCCACGCTTACGTGCGATGCCATCTCTCCGAAACAAACCCCCTTCATAGACTCCCGAAGAATATCGTAAGGCAAACTCCCACCTTTCGGAAGCTTGCGAACACACAACCCAGGGACGTTATAAGAGGCAGGAGAAAAGCGCTGGCTGCGGAGGAGGTGAGGGAGTGCACCACTCCCTTCACCGCTACCAGACCAATGTCACCAGCCACAGCTTCTCCGCTTCAACTATCTGTATCTCGATCTCTTCTGGCAGCGAACCCGCTGGTCCAGAGATCCAACTGCAAGCCAGAAAAGCCTATGCGCCCTTTTATATCTCGCGCTTTCTCGCTCGGCGTGTTGATCCTTTCGAGAATACTTCAACCAAGTTATCGTTGGCCTCGTCCGCAGCCATGAAAATTCATTATTAATATCCAGATGGCCGGACGACGAAGAAGGGAAAGATCCGCATTGCGACAATGGGTTCTGAGAATTGCTGAAGCAACGACACTCGACAGAGTAGACGAAATAATTACCCGAAGCATCAGAATCCTTCTACAAACTGGCATCTATAAACTCTTCGTTGGAACAATAATTTTCGTTCGACAGTTTTCTCAAGTACGAGACATCGCCGAGTACTTTTATGGAGAGATTTTATCATCCACCCGCATCTCGTGGAACGACAGATTCTCCCGTTTAAACAAGTCCCTTGGCAGGTTAAATGGTGTTCAGGATCTTGTTGACGCATCGACGTCTTTGCTGGGGCAACTTATGAATAGTATAGGGGATCAGAAAAAAGCTGGCGGTGGTGAGGCTTTGTTTTGGCGGGAGCAGTGGTCACTGATTGTAGACAAAGTTTCGTGACTGTTTCGCACAAGAAGCTGCAGTGTTATTACCCTTGGATAGAGACTCTTTGAGACTGAAAGTTTCGACGAGAATCACAGTGACCAGGCACTCTTTGCATTTCTCTCCTTGATTCGTATTTTTTCGGGCTACTTTTTTCTCTCCTTTCTCACGGTCATACAGCACACAATAACGACTGAAGGAAGAGCTAGCCAGACGAAAAGGGAGGAAGGTCTGATCGCGCTCCGGGCGAGATGAATGAGCCATCGCAAACTTTCTTTTATATTTGTTCTTCTTTTGTTCTTGGTGGATGGTTCTTGGATACTTGGATATTGTTGATGATATCTACTCAGTCCGGTCGCTTCTGGCTTCGAATATTCAATCCGAGTCTTTTGTAATCGAGAGTGTTTTTTTTCTTAACTCGGAAAAAAGAGTTTCTGAAGAAATAAAAGGATTGTAGAGTTGCATCTGTAGATGAAAAGAACTGAGCGGATCTGAAAGACCCAACTAAAAAGTGAGATCGTTGTCGCCAGCAGGATGTCCAAGACGAGCTTTGATCTTCGAGCTTCGAGAAAACCGGAGCTTCGAAGTTAGGAAATAATACTACCCTTCTAAAAATTAACATTATGATTCTAAAGAAAAAAGATATAAGAAAGTATAGAAAAGGGTTGAATGGAAGATAAAAATTGTAATTATAGTATGGTAATAATAAAGAAATTCAAATTTTAACCGACGATATGGGACGTAAACTGATACAAATGACACATTTTATTCGCGACTTCGTGATATTTTTCGCTATATAACTCGAAAATGTATGCTATGCGTATAGTAATCCATCTGAGAATGTAGTGCGCAATAGTGAAGAAAATAATTTCAAATATAAAACGGACGCATTATTTTTTCTTATATAGCATATAGAATTCGTGCCTATGCGAGAATTAGTTGCAAACGTAATATGCATGCACCATTTTTACTATACTGTGTGAGAATGATTTTCACACTTTCATAACAAGAAGTCTTAACCCTGCCGAACTGGCCAGTAAGCTGCAATATTTTCTAGTATTGAATTTTAGAATTTGAGTCCGTATTTTTCTCCGTAAATAGAAATCTCGCCAACATCGATGTAAAGAGCTTTCACTATGGTAGGAAAAGCGGCATCGGTTGTAGCGATAAATAATATGTCTGTCTCGGGAAGCGAGTTGGGTAATTAATTCGCATAATATGCCGTAGTTAAGCTGGCCATCTGTAACCCCATACTCTCGTGTATTCGGGTGGAGGGAGGCAAAGATGTGTATACACAGACATAGGACATGGAGTACTTGGTAGGGAGGGAGGGTTACCGGTCTAGGTAAGCTCGAACGTGGCGGATACACCTCTCACCACCCCCTTTCTGGTTCGGTGCCGCTGCTTCGGCCCCTTTCCGTAAGGTAGAGCAGTGAAACGCGAATCGCGAGTAAGTGGAGAGCGGGGGGTGAAGCGGAGATGGCAAGGAAATAAGGGGCCTACGCGATACAACACCGGCAACCCTATATTATCGGTATTAAGTACCGAAGTAATTTCGAAACTCGGGGATTCGAGAGAGCCTGCGTGAGCACGGAAGAAAGGACAGACGAACTCTCGCGCTGAGAATGTCCAAACGAGACTGAGTGAGAAGGAATTGTTGTGGCTGAGTATGAGAATAAGGCCAAGAGAGAGAGCGTTCCAAGCTTTTCCACACGTATATGCAGCGCTCAGTCTATCGAACTTGTGTGCGAAACGCGTTCCAGCCTCTCGGTGCAATTTAATTTACGATCGAGAACGTAAATACACGTGCCACGACTATCGCACAGGTAAAAACGCCATTACCTTGTGTATCCATTTCTCTACCCCTCTCTCTCTCTCTCTCTCTTCCCCATTCTGTTATATATTTAAATATACATATAGAGTTGTATATATGCATGAGTTTATCCCATTTCTCGTGACTCGAATCTCGTTCCATATTCAGTATATATGCTTCAGAGTACTACATATCCATTTTATTTCTATTCCAAAGCAGTGTGACATATACTTCCGGTTGCAACTAACCAGGCGGGAAAAACCGGCGCAGCAAACTCAAGAGGGACCTACCTCGGAAGACATGCGAAGCAAAGCGATTTCACACGATGGATAAATCTTTAAAAACGCTCGAGAAGAGCGTTTTCCTCCCTTATACTTTCCCTCAGACACAACATATTATTCTTGATATATACCTCGAGGATCCTCATAATTCAGACGCTATCTCCCAGATACATACGCAACTTGGTGAACTTTTAAAAGGATACTGTTTACGGCACATTGTTCCGGGTGAATTCTGTGAAGAGCACGAGAGGGTTGTTAGCTCGCACCATTCCCCTGCTCCCTCTCTCTCTCTCTTTTCTTTCACCCACTAAATTCTCGAACCACTAAACCGAACTGCGCTCTTTTCCGGCAAACGCCAAAGGGGGTACCATTCTGCCTTGTGAAATACGTATAGTCATGGGTCTCCGTCGAACCCGTAGAAAAGCAGAAATAAGAAAAGGTTTAAGCAACGGACTGCTAGATTCCCGCCAGAGAGTCAAGGCTTGTAAGAGAACGCGGCGCATTTAGATAACGCCCGGCAGCAGTGGGTATATGTATAGCGGGAGGAGGAAACCGAGAACGCAGTAAAAAAAGGCGAAATTTCTGGGTGGCTTGAACGCCGCGCTGGGCGCTCTTTCTCTATCGGGGAATCTGGCAATTTTGCCGTTTATCTTTGAGTTAAGATGAAATGATGGCGACCGGTTGTGAGAAAAAAAAAAACGCTAAACCAGATACAAGTCTGTCCGTTTTTTTCTTTCAATTTATAATTTCACGATTTGTGAAATTATGAAATTTGACAATTGTAGGAAAAGATACGAAAACTGCAGGTTCTAGCGAATGGCTATTTCCGAGGGATATTTTTCACGGCGATCCGCATTACTCGACCGTTTGTTATCACTGGGAAGAGTGTAACGAATACGGTTGAAACGAAGCAACACATACTTCCATAGTTCGTAGAAGAGAGTGCACTGGCGAGAATAGGGTTTGGATTGGGGAGAGAAAGATATTCAGTGGATGAGATCAAGATATAACCACGGAGAAAATTACTTTCCCACGAAAGACAGTTCTCTTTCGTTGGCAATGTTGGTGTTACATCCCTGCTTTGTGCCTGGAGGTGCGGAGGACATTGGAGAGTGCATATATAGAGTGTGGGAGAAGATAAGGCATAGAAAGAGCAGCTGCGGAGAATGTGTATTCGCCGTTCCAAAAATCGGATCGAATGGGCTGGAAATCTGATGCTCCAAAGATCCACATGGCAAATATTAACTAATAAATGAGAAGCAGGCTTGGAGTGGGCTGATAAAATGATTATGCACCAGGATTTGTTAACTACTAACAAATGTAAAGTTGAATACGGCGAAATAAATGTTTTCCAACAGTTAATAAATCATTCACTTGAGCCCCTCGCGATTGTTTGGAATAAACGTTTGTTAATAGTTAATAAATGAAGCATTTGATGGAAACGTAACCTTTCTTGATATCAAATTGATTTAATGACCATAAACATTTACTGAGTTGAAGGAAATAGAAGCGATCGAACAAATCATTATCTTCAGGAAATGCAGTGCCTGATGATATTTGATCGTGATGACAAAGATATTTTTTGACCATTAACAAATTTAGTAACAGTTAATGAATGCTTGAGTAAAGGTACTAACTAAATATATTTCTCCATTATAAATAAACTGTTTTTTTCAGTCTGGGAGTCATGAAGACCCTGGATGAGTAACGAGTAGAATCTCGTGCTTGATAAACGGTGAATTTGGAAAAAAATGCTGGAGAACCTTTTGATTGAGAATTTGTTGATCCAGTGACTTTTCAATGATGCGGACTACAATATTTCGGAGACTCATTTATACGTGGACGATATATTTATGAGGAATTACGGAAGAAGCAAGTTTTAGAGAAGCGATGAAGGGTGCTAGTAGAGAGGGGAAAAAGGTTGCAAGGGAGGAGGGTAGAAGGAAGAAAGGTGAAGTCGAGATGGACGGGTAGAGGACAGACGTCTCGGGTGAAATGGTTGTCGCGCGCGCGGGGAGTGGAATATGGGTGGAAGGGTGCAAGAGAGAACGCGGTGGGTATGGAGTGTGGAAGGGAGGGGCAAAGATGGAGGTTGGTAAGTATAGCGTCGAGGAGAGTGGCTCTTTAATGGCCGGATCTCGGAAATTGTGCGCACATATATCTGCTGGCAGATTTATGAAAGTGCTTTTCTTCTGAAGTGGGGAAAGCCGGGTGTGCTGCTGCTGCTGCGCTGCGTTTTGCGCTGCCTTCTTCGTTCCTCGTATATACACATAACTCCGTATGTTGCTGAAGATGTGTGTGGCTTTTAGTGTGTATTGCGCCTCCCTCGCTGTTGGTAAGTTTCTACCTATATTCTGCGCTCGGTTCCGCTATAGAAATGGCGTTGATGCTGGAGATGTGTGTTTGAGGGGGGGCGGTGAGGGGGAGGGGGAAATGCTGGATGCGACTAGCGTGAAGCCAGGAACTCCGCTATAGAAGGGATGGCGAGTACCAAAGCGAAGGATCAAGGGGGGTGGGCTCGGTGGCTCCAGAGGCGGACGAAGGAACCGGAGGGCGAAAATATACGTGCTATAACCAACCGACCGATCTCTCTCACTCCCTCCTCCTCCTCCTCCTCCTCCTCCTCCTCCTCCTCCTCCTCCTCTCTCTTGCTCTCTTTCTCTTTCTCTTTCTCCGTCTCTCCTCTATTTCACGTCCATGTTTTCCCTCTCCCAATCCCAAGGTTTTGCTCTCCTTGCACCAACCCCTTCTCTTCTTATAGTTCTGCTCTTCATCTCCTCCTTTCTGCCCCGTTTTCTGCCTCTTTCCTCGTTCCCACCGACCTCCCAACAGCCCTTTCTTCTTTATTTCTCCTACGATTCTCTCTTCATAGCCTTTCTCTCTGTATCTCCATCCTCCTTTTCATCTAGGCTGCGGCCACCCTCAAAACACCACCCACCACGTTGTTTTATTTCCCTTTCTTCTTCCCTCAACTCTTCTATCTTGCATCGGTGTAATTTTCCACTTGGAGATTTATGCGACATTAAGGTGTGCGTTCTCTCTGCCTGTGTAGGCGGCTCTTTCCCTCTATACCTACCGTATTATTCTGCTACGCTTTTCCAGATACCTTTCACGCCCTCTACCTCACTTTTCACAAGTCTCATTCATCGAAATTTATTCGTCACCACCGACACACAAACATCTACCAATATTTTTCAATTTATTCACATTTTTCACTATGAAAACTCATTTCTTCCGTAAAATCACGTTATTCCTTTAAGATTTCGTAATTTTTGAAATTATCCAAACTTTTTGTTTCCAGAAAGAACGATCGTACTTTTTTGTTGTTAAATTTTAATTTGCCACTGTGAGTGCGAGAGGAATAGCTCCATTTTTCGAAACTGAATATTTTCGACACGGCTTGATCAATGAAAAAGCTCCAGTCAGCGGATTTTTGCCATTTTTCTGTGTCCGGTGACGGCGCCTTTTCTGATTAGTCAAACGACAGCGGAGAATTTATTTTATTTGGAAAATTCGAGGTGAGCTTCGCTGACTGATCCATCACCTTGAGAGAAAGATGGAAAAATTTGATTCAAACGTCAATGGTTCGTGACAGTTTTTCACGCGGCCAGACCATCGCTGTGTATCAATTTACGTGCTCGCGGTAGAAATCGAATAACAATGACAGCGGGGCACGAAGAGGCAAACGTTGTAAATTCCTAACGGGAAACCCGACCATCTTTCTTCTCCTCTTTTCCCCGTTTTCCATGACGCTTTGCAATGTTCTCCCGTTTTCTCACCCCATTTGTTTATATATGAGAGGCTTTTGTTTTATATTTAGACTTTTGGCAAGATCGTGATGTATTCAGCAGGAAAGAGACACGCGCTGTGCAGTGACGGTTGATCTGACTGTCGGTGGAGGGACAAAAAAAAAAGAAGCGCGGATATAGCAGCGGAGATGAAAAACGGATGGGAAAAGGGTGGCTTTGGCCCGTGGGATGAACGTATGAAGGGTAGTCGATATGTATATAGGGATTCAGATAAACGACATAGAAAAAAGGGTGAGTGTAGCCTCAACTGCGGTTCAACGTTAACGGTAGAAACGCGGACCTTTCCCTCTCGGTTTTCGTGCGATCGCGGAAAAGCGAAGGGCACCGCGCGCACCAATGAAACTGCAATTGCCATTTTTATCTCCCCTGCGTGCTTCTCTACCTCTTTCTTCCTTTTTTTACAAATGACTCGTGAGCGCACCACACTTCGATTTTATTCCGTATGGAGTAGCTGAAAGTCGACTTTGCCGCACACCTTTTTTCCGGAGCAGGTCGCCCTATTCCCGCTCTTCTCCAAACCGAGCGAACGAAAAAAAGGAGAAAAAATTGGTGGAAAAAAGGCGTGCGAACGCTGTTGCCCGGGCAATCGTGCCTATTTGCCCTCGAGTATCCGATTCAACGCGCTCTTCAATTCATTCCACAAAATTAACGCGAGTAAGCATTTCTTTAGCCACTCAAGAAATGCAAAAAATTGTATTTTCGAATTAAAAAAAAAAATTACACCCAAATAATGACTCCAGCAATTCGTCAAATTCGCGAATCGATCCTCACAAAAAATCATTTGAATAGCAGAAAGGATTTGCTGCCCTATGGGCATTCGACCAGTCGCCTCGAGTTCAAGTTCAAGGAACTAGGAATCTTGCCAACGAGCAGCAACACGGTTGATGACGCAAACCCAATTCCCTCGCGGGCTATCTGTACAGCCCTACCCTAAACCACACGGCCTTGTACCTGCTACTTTTTCTTTCTTCCGACAGACTCAAGCTGATGGAGCAGTCACCGAACCTCTCCGCCAATTTTCGAAATAAAAATTCTCCGTTTTCGTTCGACTAATAAAAAAAGGCTCTGTCGGCGGATTTTTTAAAATTGATCAAACGGTGCCAGAAGTATTTAATTTCAAAATTTGCAACTATCTCTCTCGCACTCGCAGTGCCGAGGTAGCGACTGATCCCTCACCTTAACATTCATATTTGTCGGTGACTATAAATACCAGAATGTTGTTCCTTTAGAGAATTCTATAAAGTTGGTTCGTTCAGGTGCATGCGGTAATTATTTCCGCATGAGAAAAATAATCAAGGCGGACGCGTTTGCGTCGGACAGGGAGCAACGGAGAGAGAGAGAGAGAGAGAGAGAGAGGAGAGAGAGAGAGGAGAAAGAGAGAAGAGGAGAAAGAGCAGCGAGCACCGGCCACGAGAAATGCGAGATCATCACAGCGAGCAAGTACAGAATTTAGCGGAGCAGAAGTAACGGGAACCGCGTGGTTGTGACAGCCACCCCCTCCGCATTGCCGTTGTATTCCATTGCTACCTCCCTCGTCGCCCATGCCATTTCCTTGGTCTTGTCTTTTCGCCTCTCCACAAGCAGCGCCGAGCAGCCACAACGATCCACCGCCTCATCTACGTGCCTTGCTACGCTTCCACCGCAAACCATCCCCGGTACCGGAGACTCTCCCATAGCACACATCTTCAAAGTGCCTCACCGATACAAAGACCCATCGCGTCTTTCGTCTTCTGCATTTTTCCCTTTTTTTTCTTTCCGTCTAACCGGCTGTTTCTGACGTTCGCAATTTCACCTTCTCCTCGCCGAAAATTATAATCACGTTCGACAGTTTGTTCGTGTCTTATAGCTTTTGCCACGAAACACGTCAAGGAACGAATCATCCTGGTCCATTTGTTCCTGTCTACATTTTCTACCGGTTACAAGCTGCCCAACCGATTAGCTCCGGAGCAAATAAGAAAGACGCCTTCGCACTGGAAAAACAGTTTATTTATAATAAAAAAATACATTTAGTCGGTAGTTTTACTGAAACATTCATCAACTGTTACTAAATTTGTTAATGGTCAAAAAATATCTTTGTTATCACGATCATATTTCATAGGCATAGCATTTCCTTTAGGATAATGATTTGTTCGATCGCTTTCATTTCCCTCAACTCAGTAGATGTTTGAGGTCATCAAATTCATTTGCTATCAACAGAGGTTACGTTTTATCGGATGATTCATTTATTAACTTTTAACAAATGTTTCATTCAGACCATCGCGAGAGGCTCAAATAAATGATTCATTAACTGTTGAAAATATTTATTTCGCCGTGTCCAACTTTAAACTTGCTAGCATGTAACAAATCCTGGTACATATAAATAAATCTTTTTCTCAGTGCAGTAGCATTGGGGAAAAAATCTTTTTATAGATTTAACGTCACTTGCATCTTAAGCCTGATTAGAAAATTATAATCGTGTTATTTTACCTTGACAAGAGAATGGGAAACCGTAAACTTTGGGTAAGTTACGAGCGCGGAAAATTAGGAGATGTCTGGACCGAACCAACGGCCATTGAGACGCCCATGGGCAAGGGGAACAGTTTTTATTTTTGTTTTTTTCTTCGGAGACTGCAAATATCGATCTGAGCCCTGCGTATTGTTCATCACCCTGTACTCTCTGGCTTATGAGACGAGAGGGAAAACCGCCGCACGAGCGCGCGATTATCATGTCTCGGCGTTATGCTACCAGAAGGAAAAGCCACGCGATTGGCTGAGCACTCGCGGTGGTGGTCGTAATGGCTCAGGTCCATTGGGCCACGACACCCCCTTCGATCTATATACATTGCCACACAGCTTTCTGGATATCATATCTCCTCGATAGTACGCCCTGTGGCGCAACCCTCGCTCCACCCCGGACAATAATATTTCAACTCTGATGGCACAAGGGGCTTTCGCTGTTGCTCTCGCATCCTTCAACCTTTATTCTCGCCGCCATAGTGTCCAAAGCTCTGACCAAGATTTTCCACAATTCCTTCGCCATTCGATCCGTTTGCATGAACCCGTAGACACCACAATGGTGCAAATTTGTAGCCACGAAAATTTTGAGTGCAACAGCTTTTCAAAATTCCTTTCTTAAATTTGGCTATTTTTCGTGAACAAAATTGAATTTTTCCATTTCCAAAATGAATGCAATCGATTACTCAGGATATTCTACCCCTAAAGAGTATAGTTCCAAGTTCAATTTCTCGCATTCATCGAAGAAATACAAAGTTTTGAAAAGTCCAAGTTCAAATTTGCACCAAGTGCGTAACCTCAAAGGGAGTGTGGTGTCTACGGGTTAAATTCATTTTATTCGCCAACGAGAGATTCTATAGGCTGTCGGCAAAAATTCGTTACGGCGGAACGGCAAATGACAAGGGCATGAAAAACCGAAAGATTTAGCAAAAATCGTATTGCTATGAGACGCAAAAGCAAAGGAGCTCGTGTACGAAAGGCAATGATGTCGTGATTGCACATAGTGATAGCAGCGGTAATGCAAAAAGCATCAGACGGAGTAGTATCAAGGAAATTATGTGACGTCACCATAATGGAATCCTTGCGAGTGTTGGAGTCTGGCAAGAATTCCAAGCCTTCGGTCTCATTAACATCTTGCGCACTTCCACACCGCCAAAGAAGAAACTCCCGCATCCCTTTCCCTGTCTCTCAGGCTCTGAGATTTTGTTCACTCGCGGTTCGAGCTGATGGCAAATTATATCTTGATTCGAGTTTGAATCTGGGGAAAAATTTCCTCACTACATTGCGGACGCTGACGTTCGGACACACCATTGAGATATTCTCCTTGATATCCCGTTCGATGTCAATCCCATTTGTCATCTGATGCAAATTTAATTCGAAGATTTCTCACAAATCTGGAAATTCAGAAAAAATATTGTCCAAATACGGAATTTCATTTTTCCGAAGAGCATGTTGAAGAGAAACGTTATCAGGACATTTGCTATTGGGCACTAGTTTTTGGAGGAACTAACTGGTGAAGAGATGATCGCGAAGCAAGTGCCGGAATCGATAAGTAGCTGATCTCATTACATTTTTAAAAGGAGGAAGATTAGCTCTGACTCTGGCAGGGTGGGTCCGCAGCCAGGGGTTCTCGAAGGAATACGACAAGGTATTCTCTTCTCGGTTGGTGGAGTAACGGGAGGAAACACGAAGGGGCTGAGCTTCTCGTTTGGATTGAATAGCTTATTATGCGGTGATGCTGAGAACAACCGAGTTCCTTCCTTCATCAAGAATACAAGGGGACGATATATTTTTTTCTCTCTTGTTCAAGAGCGGAGTGAGGTCTCATTGCAGTGTTATTATCGATTGGTAAACAAAATCTCGCTGTTATCAATCGACTGTGTTAGCCCGGGAAATGAAGAAACTTGGGCAGATGATAAAATGAACAAAACGACTTGTCAAGGCAACCCGAGTGTCAGCGAATGTGGATTACAGCGAAGAAACTGTTGAATCATGTTGAAGTTCGCATCGTCGGAAAGCTACGAATTTTTTTTTGTTTTTTGCCAAAACCCATTATTCATATTAAGGATTGAATTGCGATGATGAAGCAAACGGTTTTTGCTTTGACAAAAATATATCAGGCCGAAAAATTTGGGTCATTTAAGAAATTAAACAAATTATAAATAAAAATAGATATATTTCGTCGCATTCCACCGTTGTAAACTTCAGCATCATAACTGTTGACCATTATGCGAGTATAGCCGGACTTGGACAATCTTGGGCCGCGTCGTTTGACAGATATTGTGGTGAATTAATCGGAGTGCTAGTCGAGAGCGTCTAATCGAAAGGTAGCGAGGAAAAGCGTGGAAGTAGGCAAAGAAGAGTGCAGAGTGGTCGACAGTACAGTTAGCTAAAAAGGAGGCGATGTTTACGTTGGGGAAATCTTACTGAAGAATGGAACAGGAGGAATAACGGAGACTGGGAAAGATAAAGAAAAAAAAAAAAGAAAGAGGATGAGAGGAGCTCGGCCAAAGAAAAGCAGGGCTCGCATCTCATAAGGTGGGATTGGTTCTGCGCGAGATTGGTGGGCGCGGAGGAGCAAGTCGTCGTTGACGGTATAGCTCATGGGGTTGGTAATTATGCTACCGCTGTCTCCGGATAATATAGTACGGGTAACACCATCCCCCATCACAAACCTCCTTCCCGAGTCTTTTTTCATTTTCCGTTACATCTTGGCCTCTCTTTCTTGCTCTTTCGGAGAAGGCAGACTGGGCAACGTTTGGTTCTCTTTACTCATGCTTTCCCTCCCCTTCGACATCCACTCTCGCTCCTCACCGCCCTTGGCTGCTGCACCTCTTTGTAATCTTGCATAATTTATTTCTGGCTATTGTTCACCCTCGTCGAATTATGCATTATTCTGGAAGAAAAAGGTCGAGAGCTTGGCGGAGCAACTCGGCTCCGGATGCTGGCGCTGGTCGACGTTCCTCTCGCGAGAGCTGGCGTTCTTAATTCGTCAAAAGAAAATTCCCTCGAGCAAAAAGTACGACGGCCAGAGGGGATGAATAAGAATAAGAAGAATTTTCTTCATCCCTTTCCGAGTCGTCGCAACTCGGTTTTGAGGGATAGGGGAGTGGACGAGGACGAAGGGCCAAGCTCTCCGTACACGCGCGCTTTCTTTCGGTCCCGTATTTACATTCTCCCTTTATTTTCTTCTTTTTTCTTTTTTTTTGTTATACCGAACGATGTTTTCTTCCCTTTCTCCGATTGCGCTTCCGCAAGAGGTTTAATTCAACAGCAGCAATTAGTGTTGGTATACGGATTCCACCGCGAGGAATGTAAACAGCGCGTTACAGGTATATATATTCTCTCTTTATCATCCGTTTGAACATGCATGATTTTTCAGTCTGTGCAAACCTATGTAAATCTCATGTGCAGACTAGTAGAATATCGTAGTGGAGGAATCGAGAGGGATAGTCATGACGTGCCTCCCCAATCAATGCAAAAGTTTCTATAGCGTGTGGTAAAAGCTGTATACGCAATGCGGAGTTGGTGTCGTTGGAACACGCGGTGGGACACGAGTGGGCGTGGATGCACGCTTGACCGTTGAGACAAATTAATTGGCTATTGCTATTTCGCACGTCTATTTTCTCCGAGAATTTCATTCATTGTTTAACGCTTTATACAGCGATCGCTTTATTGTTCTCGTGTTTTTTAATTTTCACGGTTTTTTTTCATCAACTTTGGTCGGTTTGATGGCTGATTGGGTTCTTTGCCCATGAGTCCCAATAATTATACGTCTCCCAAGCGTTTTTTCTTGCCGAGAGAGTCTCTGGAGATTCTTCAGGTATCAGGAGACGCGGCAGCGGCTCGGGGCCAAGTATTAAAAAGAAAGCGTAGCACGAAAGCTATCGCACTCTTATATACAGTAAAATAGGCGTTTTATGACGTCACAGGAACTTTGAATCGTTTTCACAGGGAAACGGGTTGCAGAAAAAATTTCATATTAGATGTGAATTTTCTACGATTTTTTATCCCTCGAATGGTCCTTGATTGAACGGAATCCGTTCAGCCAATCCAGAAAAATCTAAAATTAAAGTAAAGATTAACCAGATGAGAAATGGTGAAAATGAGTTAGAGGGTTGTACGCGGAAGCTCAGCGGAACAAGAACATACAATATACCTGCGCGCATCTCGACCGCGATGTATGGAGTATTTATACGTTTAGACGTATAGGTATATATTAACATGGAGAGGTATAGAGACACGCATAGATTCAGTTGTGAGTGAGTGGCTCGCTATCCGCCTATTTGATGTTAGTACAACAGCGGCGCCGTGTTTGCGTTGAGGCTCATATTGATTGCCGCCCCTTGTCGCCACCCCTGAACAGTGGCATATCGTAGGATGCCATGCGGTATAACCCCCTTCTCATGTGCTATATCGTCGGTCGATTCTCACTCACCGAGTATCGCTCTATCGAGCTGTCTCTCTTTCTCCGTACCTCTGCTATAACACATTTGTGTAGTTATAGCAGATACCGGCTGTGTGTTAACCGAAGCTACAGCAGAGTTGAGCATAGGAGCAACAACGAGCGCCCAGGCACTATCTAGTATAGTAACTAGTCACTGGTATGTCACCGAGCGATATTAACAGCGGCAGCCTCGCTGTCAGCCATAGAGCCGCCGAGCGGGATTAACATAAACCTAACGTACCTGCGCTGCACTTCTCCTACATCGCAGCCACCTTCCACATGACACCATCACCCTAAACCAACTTCCATCAGCCTCGTAATCAATCTCCCTTTTCATCCTATTCTCTCTCACATTTCCTCATGCTCTCGATGTTACCTTGCTTCTTCATGTTTGTACTAATGTCGCCACAATCCCAAACCGTAAGACACTGTTGGGCCTTTTATTCTTTATCGGCCAATGATACTTCGTCAGGTGTGTCGAACGATCATGTTTCTATTGCTGAGCTTCTCTGCTACTGCGACTGATTCATCGTAGAAATTCTTTGGAGATCCTTCGAGTTGGGTCTCCCGACCTGAAAGTCAAATAAACATTTAATTTTGCGAAATGTTCACGTTGCGGTGAAAAAAAAGCTCTATCGGAGTCCGAGGTGAGATTCAGTGGTAAAGTTGGCCTGCCAACACCCGGGTTTGCAAGGAGCTCGTAGGTTGAAAGTGCGAAAGTACAGAATAGCATGGAGCAATAGAGACAAAGTGAGACAAAGGGATATAGAGAGTTGGAGCTGAGAGTCGAATCCTCGTATCGAGGATGCGAAAAGGGCGGCTGGATGGGAAGCATCGGATTCTATCTTCATGTATTGATCAACGCCTCACCACCCTCTACAGCAGACAGAGAGGATGGCAGGGAATGCCTCGATCGCCCCTCCCGCAAATGCTGGCCACAGCTACGGCCACTGGACCGACCACCGTCCGCGCGAGCTGGATTCTCCGCTCCTCTAACTGGACCGTACGTGTGCGTCAGCCCTACAACCATACATCTATATATATTTACACATAAATACGACTCATCTCTCCAATGTTCTTGATTGTAACGAGTTTCAGTCCACACGGACGGTCAAATACATATGACCGTATCTGGGATTATCTTCTGTCCTATGTGAATCCGTATTGACGGAGGCATATAGTTACTGATACATGCATGTGTCGAACACAAGCTCATCTAGTACCGGGAACGTACACAAAGAAGCTGAAGGCCCCTACTTCAAAGCGGAAGGAATACGTGTCCGGATTTTCGTAAAGTTCTGATGATCGCGTCGATAGACAACTGCGCCGATATGAGCAGTTTGTAGAGGTCAATGAAAAAGTTATGTTTCCCCTGCGAGGCGTGAGTGGCAACTCGTGCTATGGATTCAGACTTTGATTAGCTGTCACGAAGCATATTCGGGCTTGCAACCACCCTTACTTATGTTTGTAGAAATGTTTCAATGAAACATTTGAATAGCTTGCTCAGTGCACTCCACATATGGACCCGAAACTTACTTCAACTCGGGCTGCTTTTGAGATCTAAGTTTATAAACTTTAAAACTAATCTAATTTACAGCGTTCAAAATGGCCGCGGCACCAGGATCCAATTCGCTAACGTCATCATCAGCTTCGATAAAGTTGGACTTACACTAAGGAGTGGATAACTTTCTTGCGCCATCAGCGAACGATCTTTAGTTTGTGGGAGCCAAATTGCACTAGCATCCGGAAACTATCAAAAAGAACTGGAATCTCGTATCCGGAAGTATTTTAGCGAAAGAATCATTCAATCTTGGTCATTGGGAATGTTTGAGGCTTCGCAAGAATCCTTATGATCGGAGGCTTGAAGAAATAAGCGGGGCCGGTCACCTGGATGAGGCAGTTGAAGAATGCTGCGAGGGTGTTTTAGACGGAAGATTGGAGGGGATGTAAGAGGCTAGTGACCAATGCTGGTTATTGGATGGTCGCTCCGCTCTTGTCACGAACGTGTGGTCAGCGCACGAGAGATCCGCGTCCAACGGATGGTGGGGAATGGGGCCTTTGCTAGGTTGGTGCGAAAGAGGGCGACGTTCTACGAGTCCTCTAGGAGTTTCCGAACGGCCATGCTGCTCGTGCTTTGTCAGGGAGAGAGAGAGAGATAGAGAGAGAGAGAGAGAGAGAGAGAGAGCAAGCAGAGAGTCGAAGGGAAGCATCATAGGCATTCCGTCAGGCATACAGCTTTTCATGTCGGCAAATCTCGTTTCATATACGAATGACCAACACTCAAAGGGTACCCCATACGAATACAGCCAGGCTAAAGGAGCGCGCCTAGCTTTCAACCTTTTTTCCTTTCTCAGAGTGGTCATAGTGGTAGTGGTGGTGGTGGTCAGTGAGTGCGAGAGTTTCAGCAGTGCTGCTAGTGACCAGCACCGCGTCAATACATGGGGGTAAGAGGAAAGAGGGGTTGCGCAAGCGCGATACACATTGCTCCTTCAATCCATGTATACCATTCTAGCGGAAATGTACACCCTCTTTATGCAGAGGTGCTAAATCGCGGAACGTACTACACTTATTGGTTGGAAAGCGCGCCCACCGATAATTTTTTCTTTCCTTCATACTATGTGGGGTACCTGAGCATATCCTATGAATGTTTTAGAGAACGACTGCTTTGTTAGGGTTAGAGGCATCAACTCGTTTTAATGAACATTTGTTGCAATGGTAATTTGACCATTTAGCTTCTTTTGGTCAAATTTCCATTGTGGAGGAATTGTTCGTGTGTAGGCACAGCTATGAATAATTACTAAGGCACGAAAGTTTAAATGACTTTCATTTTGATAGTAGGAGCAGTGATTGTAAGCCAGAAATAGAAAATTCTTGTATCGGTGTGAAGATGTTGGTAGAAGCACGTGGCTCAGTATTAATCGTTAAAGACTTATTCGATAGCAGGGACCCGGGCGACGTTATTGGCAGATCGATGGATGGCGTCTTTCATCCCATGCGCCTGAGAAAAGCGATCGGAGCAATATCGTGTTGGTAATGTTTCTTAATTAAAGCGAGGCAATTTTCTTTATGGGCACAAATCTTAAGAGCGGCGTCGATCCTTCGACGTATAGCGTCTCCAATGGCAACCATCTTGGATGTTCGGAATGAATAACTCGCTTCGTCTATACAGTAATATTGTGTGTGTTTTTTTTCGAAGAATTTGCTTCGGATGTTTATAAAACCGCTGGAGAAGATGGCCGCGTTTAGTAAAAACATTGTGCCTCGACGTATATGCCAACTTTAGTCTGAGCTACTTTTTCTCCCTTGTTTTGGGTCGTCGCTCCGGTGGATCCCGCACCCTCGACTCTGACGTCGAACGACTATTACGGAATTTAATGCTCCCTCCGAGAAGAAATACAATATTATACTCGAAGGCAGTCGAATGAGACGAAGTATAGGGATTGACTGGTATATACCATCCTCCTGTATATACGCCTATATTTTCTAAAGGTATGTATATAATATAAAGTCGTAAATGCGGCAAACGGTGGACCTGGATTCACGAAGAGAGGGTGGCAATTAAGCCGATACACGGTAATTGCCTTTCTGCTCAATGTTCTTTCGACTAAATGCGTTTCTCATCCTCATCGTCTCGTTTTCCCCTCTACACACTTGCCCCTTGGCTCCCTTTCCTATTCGCCAAAAGTTTTATCCTCCGAAGATTCAAATTCTTAAACATAGCATTTCGAAAGGTTACGTTGTATCTGGCGATGAAATCTGCCGGTGAACATTCGTTCAACTCAAACAGTTATCCCGTTCAGAATCCCCAATGGCTTTCAGCTTTTCAGCTAAAATTAGTCACCACGTAGATCCGTGGCTCTGGAACTTGTTCTTCCTTGGGTTATCTTATGTGAGCATTTAATTCCTCCAATTTCGCCAATGTCCAGCAGCGAGCCAGTCACCCAGCACAGTAAAGGTAAAACATAATCAAAGTTCATGGCAATTTCTTCCTCGTTTCGTCCACTCTTTCTTTTCTCCTTTTACTATGTTAGTTACGGTAACTATGGAGTCATCAAGTGGCATTTACAGCTTTTGTTTCCTGCAGAGCGAGACTAACCTCCAATAAAATTCTATGTATCCGTCGCGTATTCAAGTATAGCCAAGTGTCGTTGTCTCTTGACAAAGCCCCGAAGAGTAAGGGTTGTTGGTGACATGGTTGTCCAGTAACGAAGATCGGTTTCCAAGACAATTCACTAAGTTTCATTTCCCACCACATCTTATTTTCGTAATTGCTCCACGTTGTGTGTATCGTGCAGCATAAAAAATGCATCAACACCCAAACGGTATGTTAGTCATTGATTTTTCATTCCTTTGAAAAGAATGAACAATTTTTGAAGGAACGAAATAAATATTTGTTCAACGTTTCGTAACGGGTCACTGAAAGGAACGAAAGAATGTCGAAAAAGGGATAATGGTCGATGCTGGACGGGAGACTGTAACGTGTAGCGTGACTCGGTGAGTTTGTTAATAAGCGTTGCGAGAGACAGATGTGAAATGAGCTTGGCAATGAGTCTTTCGATTCGAGCATGCTATGCCTGTGTGTATAAATACATCGACGTAGGTGGATCACGTATGGTCTCTTTCGACTATGTGCGTATGCTGCTCGACTGGTGACACGGAGTAGGTGCAGTAGAACTTAGGGTAACCTCCCCCAATGGAATCTCTTTCCTCCCTCATATCCAATATTAACTACATTTATTCGCGTTGTCTCAAATTAACCCCTGACTCTTGGACCATTCATCCGTCCGTATGTCTGCTCGTCTCCACCCCTATTTCACGAAGGATCGTAGCACCCCCTGGCAATAATATGAACTGCACGGATATTACCATTATAATACCGGAATGTCAGGCTGTGTATGAAAAGACTCTCGATGCTTTGGTGCGGGAGTATCTTTATGCGCAGTGATTAAATGGCGGAGCGATAAAGGTTGTTGCGTAGTTGGAATGCGATAAATATAAATTTTTCATTCGGGTAAATGCGCCCCTCGCTCGGCTGTCATTTTGTTGAGACCCGAAAAACAAACGAAGCAACAAAATGTTGAGCGGAAAGTTGTTTCCTATGAATATCAGGTGGTTAACTTGGGGATTTGGTGAAACGGAGATTGATGGCTCACTGAGTATGCGCGAGATGGCGCATAGAATCTTTTAGTTTAACGAAAATTCGCAAAGTCATTTCACAAACGAGCGAGCACACGAGTCGCTATTTCCATGAGATAGAGGGAGACCGAAGGAGGGAAAAGAGGCAAGAAGGGGAATCCAGCCGTTGTCTGGAAACGGGCAGAAGCCATGATATCACGTTATGCTATGGAAGAGAATCGGTAGAAAGAGCGTGGGATGTTATAGAGGCTTTCTTATCCAGAGAAGCTCGAGATGGATAATGTATTCAAATGTAATACCCCCGGCTCTCCACCTCTTAGCTTCTCTCGCGTTCTGAGCCACGGTTCTCGGTGCGCGGCGTCAATTTATTAAATGGAAAGATTGCAAATTTCTCGACATAAAGTGCCAGGGCACGAAGACTAATGGTACGAGAGGCCTGCTCCTGGCAATACAGAGCTTACCAAACAGTTCGGAGTCACGCGCGAGTGTATTGGGAATGCTCGTAATATCAAACACACAACACACGAGCATAGTCAAACTTTTGCTTGGTGGGTACATAGCTCTGTATATGTATCAATGATCGCTCGAACGGGGGGCTCTGGTGGGGTGTGGAATATCACGGGGATGCATAAAAAGAAGCCACGTGAGTGATTAGACCCCGCATAGCGTGTAGAGTAACAGCCTGGCGTATGGGGTCAATCTGAGGCTAATCAAATCATGCAGGATCCACCGAGCACCGCGGGGTTCCTTATTCCAATCGATGCCTTTTTCTACCTCGCTATCTATCTACCTATAGTTATAGCCGACGCTCGACCGTTTTACTACAGTATATTGCACACACCAATGGACTATTGTATCCTAGCAGATTGGTCCTCGTTCACTTTATTAATTCCATCATCCTGATAGGGGGTGTTCTGGGTGACCCTCGGGCATGTACCCTTAACCATTCACGATATCCGATATAGCTATATCAGAGACTCTGCGAAGATTCTGGCTGACCGAAATCTGGCCCATCGCCATTCACGTTACTAATCGGATGGCTCTGGTCATAGATTTTCGGTCGTATGGTCAAATTGTTCTGATCGTCTCTCGCACTGTTGACATTTTTTTTTTTTTCGCAGGGGTTGTTTTCCGCCGCTGATGATCGATCGAGCATTGCGCGTTGAAAAACGCAGCGGATATTAGGGGCGTCCGCGGAGACGCGAGGGAACTGGTTGAGATAACTCATTTGGGCGGCGCTCTTCATCAAAAAGCAGGCGGTATATTAGAATGCCTTATGTTGTTCGCAGAGACGAGATGGAAGAGAGAGAGAGAGAGAGAGAGAGAGAGAGAGAGAGAGAGAGAGAGAGAGAGAGAGAGAGAGAGAGAGAGAGAGAGAGAGAAGAGAGAGAGGGGCAGGGCGGGAGAAACACAAGAAGATAAACAAAGCGCGGTGTGGTATTGATTGACGAAGCTTTCGCCTACGATGCTGAGCCTCATGTCGTACGCGCGCGGATGAGGAGGATCCGGCACTAGCGCGAACCCCGAGATCCTCCCCCGCACAGCGAATAAGGGTGTGTGCGATGTGCTTCTCCCCGATAGAACATATAGATATGGGCGGAGATGGTACATACTCTGGCACAGAGGAAAATCCTCTGCCATCTCACTTCCATCCTCAATCCAACGAGAGAAGGGTGTAATGAAGCACCGCGCGCAGACACGCCGTCATGAATATTCATAATCTAATACCTGAGCTGAACTCAACTGAGGCGGGCCAAAGTCTCCTCATCATCTGGAAGCAGCTTTCTGCTATATTAGACATCAGGCTTCTCCATTCCTCGGCTATAACCTCCCGATCTCTCATTCTCTTTCTCTTCTTATTCCATCGCTCACAATTTTCACACGGAAAGCGATCATCTACACGACGCCATCTTTCTTCAGGGCATGCTCGGCATTCTCCTCGCGTCGGTAGGAACAACAGGCTCTCTCAAAGATTTCTCCCATTACGCCTTCAACTTTTCCTCCCGTTCGGCTGTAAACTCGCTTCTCGACGCTCAATATTTTCTCTCCACCTGAAAAATCACAATTTCACCTTAAGTTTTGCAAAGCCCGAGCAAATAAGAATTCGAGGCACACTGAGAAAACAGTTTATTCATTTAAAAAAATATATTTAGTCGGTACTTTTACTCAAACATTCATTAACTGTTACGAAAATTGTCAATAGTCCAAAAATATCTTTCATAGACGTGTCATTTCCTTGAAGATAATGATTTGTTCGATGTAGATGTAACTAAGTAGATGTTTATGGTCATCCAATTCATTTACTATCAAGAAAGGTTGCGTTTTATCGAATGATTCATTTATTAACTATCAACAAATGTTTATTTCAGACAATCGCGAGAGGGTTGAATAAATGATTCATTAACTTTCGGAAAACATTAATTTCGCCGTATGCAACTTTACATTTGTTAACAGTTAACAAATCCTGGTACATATAAATAAATCCCTTCGGCAGTGCATGAGCGAGACTCACATTTGTAATATAGCTGACAAAAGTTTCAGTCAGGGTAGGAGTCGGGATAGGAGGGAGATATTGCCGTTTTATGATAATGTTATCAGCCCCAAAATGCCATCGATGAGTTGGCGCGATATGTCACAAAAGCCAGAGGGTAAAAAGCATCGTTGCTGCTATTGGATATGTCTATGTGAATTGTAATCCAGACACGAGCATATTTCTGGGCAACATGGCGGACCCAAGGACTGTAGCAGTTATATAAAACCTTGGATTTGGTAATCTACCAAGATTTATGAACGTAAGTTCTCCCTTCGCTACACTCCAACGTATATATCGTAGTCATGTATATTTCTCTCGACTTCCTTTTGGCTCTCTCTTTTTTCCTTATCCATGGATACGTATACTAAATTGTCAGTCGCCTAAATTCATCTACCATTTTCTTCCCTGCTGCCATGCGATCTCACATTCATCTCAAAACGTCCCCTGTTTCATTCTCGGATGTCGCCATTTTCCTACCAAATGGAACGTCGTCAACCGATGACTGGTCATTAGTTTTCCTCCTTGCAGAAGACTGTACTGTGTTCCTATCCCCCCCTCCCCCAGCAAGCTCCGACATAAGAAAAAAATGTGATTTTTTTATCCTCATGCACAAAGTGCCTGATGGTGGGAATTAGCTTTCGTGATTGCTTCGGTCGTAACTATCAGTAATCCGGGCTGTATCGCGTTGGTACATTTGACGCGAACTACACAAGGATAATAAACTCAAAGTATGATGAAGCATCAAAATGTGTATTGCCGAGTCGCTTCGAAGAGAAAGGGGTGTTTACCGCAGCGAGTATAAACCAACCAAAAAGAGCTGTTTCCATTTTCGTTGGTTCACCCTTTTTCTGGCTGTTATCCTAGGTGGCTTAAGAGTAAACATAAATAGTGAATAAAGTTGGACTCGGCAGTGAGTCAAGATGTCTCTCATAGCGATAAAGTATTCGTGAAGAGGGAGAAAGCGAGAGGAAGATGCACGAGAGTTGGGGGAAATGGAACGGGGATTGAGTTCTGAGATGCTGAGAGAACAGCATGCTCTGCTTACGACGAGAACGGGTCGACGGATAACGGGGGTCGAAAAGGGTTGCGGCGGTGCTTGTTGCCTCGTGGTTGCAAAAGAGTGCGAAGCCCTGGCTGTGCCGATGGCTCTGAGGCAAAGTATAACGTTTCGTTCCTCCTATCTAAATACAGATAGTCACGGGGTAAACGGAGAAAGATGCGAGAGTGCGGCGGCGGAGGAAAGGGAGAAAGAAAAAAGGCGCCAAGGGGATTTTAGTTTGTTCAAGTAAATTATATTCAGTATGGTGGCTCTGACATCGGTCGTAACGCAAATTACGGCCTTCCGCCATACTCCCCGGCTGCTCCTTCTATTTCTGTATTACCCTAGTCTAGGAAGACATTTAAACATATATTCAGAGCTTCTCATCCCTAGCTCCTTTCGGTATTGGCACCAATCCGCGCTTTTCTTTGCCTACGTCTCCCTGCTCTTCCACCCTGCTGCGACTTCTCCTATCATGAATTATTAATTAATTGTTTCTACTAACGCATTCGTTTATTATTCAGTTCACGTATAGTATGGCGCTAGAGTTGCCTTGCGAACCGAGGGCTTTCGGTCAAGTGAAAGAGTCTGCGCTTTTATATTTACCCTCGTAGGGGATCTTTCAACATGCACGATTCTGCGAGATTCTTTCTCTCCGTTAATCATACATCGAGGGTCAAGGAATGGAACATGTGGACGATTAAAACGGCGATAAAACTTGTAAATTCACTGAGAAAACAATTTATTCATATGTACCAGGATTTGTTAACTGGTAACGAATGTAAAGTTGGATATGGCGAAATAAATGTTTTTGAACAGTCAACGAATCATTCATTTGAGCCAGTCGCGATTGTTGGAAATAAACATTTGTTAATAGGTAATAAATGAATCATTTGATAAAACTTAATTAACCTTTCTCGATAGCAAATGAATTTGATGACCATAAATATTTACTGAGTTAAGGGAATTATAAGCGATCGAACAAATCATTATCGTCAAGGAAAAGCCATGTCTATGATATTTGATCGTGATGACAAAGATATTTTTGGCCCATGAACAAATTTAGTAACAGTTAATGAATGTTTGAGTAAAAGTACCAACTAAATATTTTTTTTTATAATAAATAAACTGTTTTCTCAGTGTTCAGGGTCCAGGGCTCAGTTTTCAAGCATCCACGAGTACCGTTCGTTATTCATGACAAAAATGTTCCATTGGCTGATAAATTGAGGCTGAAAGAATTGGGTGCTTTTGCTCATGGAGAGGACAAAAATCTGGAGGGAGTTGAATGATTAAAAGCGATTTGATTTGCGAGGAAAGTTTGATCATTGAAGCAAGTGTGTGGAGCAATTGGAAAAGTTGACGAGGCTGGTGTGCACATATATAAGTAAATAGGTGCATAGATAAAAGTACCCTTTCATCAAAGGGATGAGTGTTTTGAATGCGGACGCGTAGTCATCACGATGAGGTTGGCAGAGGGGTAATGTACGCATACGCTTTGCTCGTTCCACCTGTTTCGCGATCGAGAAGGGATCAGGCGCAGGGTTTTGCTGCCTCTAGCTAGTTCGTGCCGACAGCCCGAGCAAATTAATATTTACCTTCTTCACCGAGAAGAGAGAGCTTCACCCTCTTGAATCCCCTCAAGCCGTTACACTCCGAGAATCGTCAGCAATGAGCTCTCGCTTGCGTATTAATGGATATTCAACTTCCTACCTCATTCCTCCTCGTTTCAACCCTTCCTTCCCGCTTACCCTCATCCTCTTCCTTCTCCCCCGCCTACGTCCCTCTTTACTCAACCCATATCCCCGGCCTTTAGGCACCCTTACTGAGTAACCCCGACAGACACGCAAGCCACAAACTTTGATAACCAAGCAGCCAATTTCCGGTTGCGGTTCGGCGGTCGGTCGCTCACTTGCTCGCTCGCTTCGACGACGCTGTACTCCACACTCATCGGCCTATCAAGGTTCATACGATATTACGACATTGATCAGTATGTCTATACGCTTATCATCGCTTATTATTAATCGATATGACAAACTAACTCGTTTCATTCCTTCGAAACAATCTTCACCATGATTCTGAAGTTTGCAACGTCGAGATACGACGAAAAATATTTTTTCCATTAATTATTCACTGAATTTTAAAAGTCATGCCAATTTTTCGTGACGATTGAGTTTTCAGCTCGCCGGAGAATATCGTTTTATTGTCCAGATGGAATATTGAATAATAATGAGCTCAGCTGAAGAATGAAGAAAATTTGGTTGCATTCCAACGATGCAAACTTCAACACGATTCTTCATTAGAATCTTGTGAAATCTGAAATTTTCACTGAAATCACGAAGCTCAATAAAAATTCATGATGCTGAAGTTTGCATCGTTGCAATGCAACGGAGTTAGTGAATTAATTATATTTTTCCGAAAGCAGAGCCAAAAATAACGAGCAGTGTCAGTCTACGACAATTTTTCCAAATGAAAAATTAAATGTCAAAGAAATATTGAGGTGATTTGAAAAATACAAAAAAATGGTGAATGTATTAAATATTTTTCGCTGCACTCCAACGATACAAACTCCAGTGTCGTTTTTATCCCCCGAGTGGCAATAACGAGGGTCACCGGGCCAGAACGAGGCCGCCCTATAGTGCTGATTTCCGCCGAGTTTGCTGCGAGAATAGACTAAGAAATAATATAAAAACGATATTTGGGAATGTAAATGTATGGATGAGAAAGTCGAAGGGCTGGAGTGAGAAAATGTGGCGAGTTAGGTGAATTGTGCGAGTGCAAGGGTTCATCGCGTGCCGAGCACCATTGGGACGCTGATTGTTCGAGCAAGCGAGCAACGAGAGAGAGGAAGAGCAGGAAAAAGCGCGAGAGAGAGAGAAAGAGAGAGAGATGAAACTGGGCTCTCGATGGCCGCCCCCATATAATAGAGTACAGAGTACACGCTGCACCGGTGCACCTCACGCTGTTACAACGCGGCGGCGCTTGACGTGACGGCAACCATTACGATAGAACCACTTAATTATAATATCGCCCTGGAATTAAACTGTGCTTGGCGCGAGCTCGTACTTGTACCGCAATTATGCCCGACTCTCTCGTTATTGCTGGCAAAACGGGAGAGACTGGATTCCTATCGCAAAGTGCATATAGACTTGAAACCAGGGAGGGGGGAGGGGGCTCTCTCGACAATGATCATGTGGAGCTCGCTTTTACTCGCCTTTCTTTATATTTCACCGGGTAATACGTTAATACGTGTGCAAATGAAATCTCAAATTCTCAATTCCAGTAACATTAAGCTCGACAAGAAAAAACTTATCCTTTGATCTTTTCATTCAGGCTGAGTCGATAAGACGAATCCAGAGACCATTCGACATTAGCATAAACCCGAAAATGCACCGAATATCGATGAACGATTTTGAGGAAGCGTCGGACTATCCCACGATCGAAATTGGGCGGTGATGAATGTCACACGACTCGTCGGTTGGGCTTATGAACAGTAAATCGGAGTAAGAGGGTGAGAAAATAATGTGCGACGGATGGGAATGAAAATTAGTGATGTACGCTTGTAATCCTATTCTCATAAGATCCATTAAATGTTCTCTCATGTTCGTGCTGTACGTCTCTTTTTTATCTCGTCTCTGTGGGTCCGTCGGGTACCCCCCACGCGACAGGAAACGTGCCGGGTATTATACAGAGGCGGCGTTCTCGGGGCTCATCGCAATAGATCATTAAGGTTGTATTATGACAAGATAACCGGACGCTGCACATCAGACAAAAGAGGGCATTGATCTTGGTGCGGAAAAAACGGGGTGGATCTGTTGAGCTCGGTGTAGCTCTCGAGCAAGGAGACTACGAGCATGTGTACGCGTGTGCGTTAAATCTCTCGTGTTCGTACATAATCCGCGGTAGTTTTACATGCCAAGTCACGACGAACGCATCAATCCTGCGCGATCGATCGTTGCCATTTGTTTCGACCAATTTGACTGAATTATCATGATTCCATCAACTTTATGGGAAATTTTGGGAAAACCATAAAAAAATCAAGTTTTCTTGATGAAAAAGTAAAATTTGACCTCGGATGGGAAGGGAACTCATTCATTCGGTCAACCACTGTTTATTCAGAGAAAATGAGAAAGTACCAGAAGCTCCGGACCCGCTGCAAGTATCGGAGCGAGCACGAGGGGTGGTAGCGAACCCGAGGGATGACTCGTAGGCCGTCATACAGTATCGCCTATGCCAAGGATGCTTGCACGACACGCGCCCGTTTGCGTAACCGTATAATATGTAGATTAAGGGTGTTGGGGATCAGATATCCCGGGCATTTAATAATGCTGTTCCTGTCAAAACACACATTGGAACCAACTGAGGGTATAATATAGATAAATTGCCCCATAGAGAGAACCAACGAGATGGGTAGATATGGAGAGCGTTACGGGGATGAACGAGAAAAGGGAGGGTCTGCTTGCGTTTCACCATCTCTCCCGTATTTTTACCCCCCACTTGCCTCTTCTTCATCAGCTACGCGTCGATTATTTCTCACTATTTTGCTGCTCGTCGGCCAACCAGTTTTACGGACCGGCCGTATTTTTAGTTGGGCCTGATGCGATCTTCGTTGGTCAACGTGGCATTGACGGGTCATCAGAAACATCGAGCGAACGAGCCGTTCTCGTAACTTCATCCGCTCCAGGGAATCGCGTTATGTTGAAGTTTTCTCGCTGAGTAGAATAACTCGATGCGATGGTGTATGAGGAATGAAGACTCCTGAAAACAACGAGAAAAAATAGATTGGTCGTAAATCTTAATCGGTTCAGCGATTAATCGTCTGTTTTTATTTTTTTTTTATTTTTATCATTCCTTTTCGTTTTTATTTTATCGGAGTGCAGTCTGTTCCGATTATCCGCTGGAAGATGATTGGAAAATACTACCGGAAGGATTTTCATAAGTAGAACAAATATTGGTACGGAGAACAGATCGGAACGGCGTTGAGGAGCGAGTTCGATAAATTTTCTATTCACGTAGGACTGTTGTGATAATAAGGATGAAAAGTTATTTGGCTGAGTGAGTATGAAAGTTGTAAAAAGTCATAAGAATTGTGTTTTTCATGAGAGGAGTATGAAGGAGCGAAAATTGAGGGAGCGTGGAAAAGCATGGGAGAAGCGTCGACCGCAACAACGATTGGAAGGAGTCGCAGTGTATTATCATGCTGTGTATACGCACGGGACTGTGTGACGGGGAAGATTTTCAGGAGGGCAAGTAGTGGCAGGAGTATACCAACAGTCTAAGAGAGGCAGTGCAATGAGAGGGACAGAAGAATGCCGAGACGAGGGCAAACGAGTTGGCGCGGCAGTGTTTAGTTGAGCGCGTCGAGCATGACTAGAGTGCGACATGAATAACTGAGTAGCTCAATTCTGGGCGTCTGGTCTACGTTGCCTCTCGTGCATGCTATTTCACTGTATATTTCCCAACAATCTACATCATGTATATCTATACATAATCATTTTATCCTCGTCTAAACCCTCCTATGGATAAAACTGGCTAGACGAGGAGGAAAACAAGTTTACCACGTTGGTGCTCCTTTTACTTTTGCGTCCTTATAGCCACGAGTTCTTCTCCTCGCACAGAGCCTATGGTACGTGCGATTCTCCTCACTTTGGGCCCTTCTAATAGCCAGCTCTGATACAAGAGAGCAACAAAGGCGCCACAATATTATCAGGGCATTGTGCACGGCTAATTAGCCAGTGCTAATGCAATCCTGGCTGATTACACATTCCACTCGGCAATCCTCACCTCTTCTTCCAGCCTCACCTTTATTTCTCTCCTCTTTCTCCGTTTCGATGCGCACTATGCATAACAAAAACTATATCTCAGTCTCTCGACGCCTCCATCTCGTTCGCTCATTCAGTTCAGTCGCCAAGCTTTCGTGCCTTTCTCCACCGTCGATTCTCATCGCTTTATTCTTTACGCACATTGCATCGAAAATATATTTCAACTTTCCTGGGAGTCTATGAGAAGCTTGCCAAGGATTCAGCGGCCATTGCATCATTTTTTCAATGTGAAAAGAATATTTATATTGATAATCTGTTCAATTTTTCAAATGACCCGAAATTTTCGAGCCGATTTATTTTTCTCGGAGCAAAAACCGTTCGTTTCATCATCGTAATTCAATTCTGTATATAAATAATGACTTTTCTCTCAAAATACTATCAATTCTTTCAAGTATATATGGGGGGCTTTTTTGTTGTTGTCACTTTTACATTTAGCTGGTGTCGTTATTTTGCCTGCACTTTATTTCCTTTTTACTTCTTCCAATAGTGCTCGGGCAGGCTGCATATAGATATTTGAGGATAGCCTCTGGGTGCTCACAGCGAATGGGCTCTCTCTCCCTCTTCTTATTCTTCTCTTTATGTACGGAACACACATCGTCAAAAGAAGGGCAGGAGGAAGAGAGCGAGAGAGAAAAACGAGAGGATGAGAGAAGGGGTCGGTCAGCTCAGTGTACAGCAGAGATGGACCCCAGAGTTCGATTGGTCAGATGGGGTGCGCATGAGCCAGGGGTGACGTCCGAGTTTGGTGGTGGTTGGCGATGGGAGGGTGGTTGGCGTGAGGGCGAGGGTGGATGAGAAACGACGGCAACCGGCAATATAACCTGAAGAAAGACTCGATCGGAGTCGAGTCACGTAATGTTCCTCCACCTCCTCAGGTTCTACTTTATAACTTCTATTAATCCTTTATCAGGTCCCTGCTGCTGCCTCTACTACGGGCAACTTCGTGCCCCGGGACTATACGGAGCTTGTTGTAATGAAAAATCTCACGTTCAGCGCCACAGCGCACCGCGTTGGACTTTCGACCTCGCTCGTCTGCACTCCTCCTCCTCCTCTTAGGCTACTTCTAACTTTCTTATTATTTCTCCTCCCTTCTCCTCTTTCTTCCAGATATTCAACCTTATTACGAAGAGAATCGAAGCTACCGTAAAATGATGAACCCTTAAGGGATTTCCCGGCCGATATATGCTGACCAGGCTCTTCTTTACACCCGATTCATAATTTTATCGTAATTCTGGACAGAATTTTACTTGCGAAATTATTTCCACTCAATGAGCTAGGGAAGAAAAATCTGACATATGCATAAAGCTTACGGTCTGTCTAATCCGAAGGATACTCACGAGAAGTCCTACGTATCACATGTCCTTATCCCGCTGCAGGAACCAATCTCCTGGAAAATGAACATAGAAGCTGTAGCACGGCTCGTCACCGCGACATCTGCGCTAATTTCACACCGTGCTGACTGCGTCCGGCCTCAGCCAAGCCTGCCGGCAGTTGGAGAGAGCCCTGTTACTGATCGCGTGTGCTCCTTGTCGCAGCGGTCCGTAGCATCCGAGACATCCACGTAACTGAAATCCGACAGGAGTCTTCAATTTTATTACAAGGGAACGAGTGGCCTGAGCAAATTGGCTCGGGGTTGATGCCATTTGTTCATATTTTTGCCATTTAGTAAGATTTTCATAAGCTGCTTCGTATTTTGTCGAAATGTGAGAGATCGGAGGAAATCGTTGGAAAATAAAAGGCGAAAGAATCTGTGGGTGAGCGAGAATGATGAGAGGGTGGGTGAGAAGGTCCTCGCGTTTTTTATAGCGGGAAACTCTCAGTGTTATAAGTCACGAAACGTTCCTTGGAGCTGTTACTTTTTCAGTTATATACATAGAGGGATAGGAGGGTGAGAGAGAGAGAGAGAGAGGGAGAGGGAAGAGAGGAATAGTATTTGCCACCCTGTGGCTCCTCCCGCGGCGTATAATATAGAGAATCGACAGGCTATATGGTTTTTCGCGAGCGTTGGTCGTGAAGATGGGTATTTCGTGAAGGACGTGCGCTGTCGCGGCCGAACAAGCGGGAAGAAGCGATGCTCGTCGTATGAGATGAAGGGAGAGAGGGATAGCGAGGAAGAGAGGGGGTGGTGCTAGTGCCGTAGCTTCTCCTCCCGATGCTGCGGAGCCTGGTCCGCGTCCGCGAACACCATCCACCCCCGTTGTATTCGCGACGTCGTTCAACCCACCGCACCACCACCTCTTCCTCTTCCGCCAGCGGTGTTCCATCCCCTGCTGGTAGATTCAGCTCGTGCCGCGCACAGCAGAGCACAATATCGCAGCAACATAACTCTTCTCCCCTCGTTCATTCCCCGCAGCGACTCTGGTCCTCGGTGCTGCTGCTGCTGCTGCTGCTGGATGTTGATATTGCTTGTGTATATGCCTTTGTATGAGTCTGTTATATATATATATATATAAACACATATATCTGGACCGAACGGCAGAAACATCAACCCTCCGCAAGCTCCTCTCTTCCATTCGGCAATACTCACTCTCCGAGTGTTCACCATCTTTCTCCTTTTCGCGCGCATTCTCTCTAACTGTCGATTTCTCTCGTGTTCGCCAAACCGACTGTTTTCCCTTTCTCTCGTTCTACTCCCTCTGTACATACACATGGATAAGTGTATGGTGTATATGTTGAGCGGAGGTAACATGTGTGTGAGGAAGCTCGGAAGCACTGCTATGCCGCCGCCGCCGCCGCCGCCACCGCCGTGCCTTCTCTCGTTCGAATTCGCTTCATCCTCGAGCGTGGTGCCGCGCGCTGCCAGTCCACCCTCTACACCTCCATTCCGAACTACCCGCTTTGTTTCAATAATACTGTTTATATTGGAACGCGAAGCATTGATCTGTTTGCGTGCGCGGCGGTGCCGGCACAGCCTCCCTCGCCCGTACGTACTCGTCCGAAGATGGACATATTGGCCGCTCACTTCTCCGTTTATACTCGCACGCTACATCCCCAACAACGTACATTTCGGCTTCGACCAAACACACGTCGCTACACCGCATTCATACTGCATACAGACATTTTTACTATGTCAGTGTATATGCTCTTTCCCGCGGTATGCTTCGCCCACAGAGCGAGACGGACGAAGAACGATCTAGAAAGAGAAACAGAGAGAGAAGAGGGCTTGAAAAAAATGTAAATGGCATTCACGTGCCTGACTTTGAACGATTTTCACCAAGTGCCGAGCAATGGAAAATATGCTGCCGGCAGATATAGACGGGAAAAGGCATTGGGAGCCAAAGAAAATGTGACAGGGCTAACTCGTTTTCAAAACAAATTTTACTCAATAAATGTTTTTTTTTTCTTTCTCCCACTGAGCAAACGTTGCTTCGCCAACAGAATTCAATATGACTCGAGCTCCGGCTCAGTTATTGATATTTTCGGAGCATTCGATACTTCCTAATAATCTCCCAATTGTGGGAAAAAAGGGTCAGCACCGACAGAGTGCGCCATCAGATTGACGGGGCAAATACTAATCACGACCCAACATTAATATTTTCACCTCTTTTCATCAACCCGTTCGAGTGATGGAAACGTACACATTCCCACGGTCAAAACGTGCTCTCATGATTTTGTAAATATCCCCCCCAGCAGCTTATTTTCCTTAGTTCCCTTTTCATTCGTCAGAAAACAAGAAAAAGTATTGAAAAAAGGAAAAAAAATATTTGATTGACCTTGAGTTCCTAAGTATCCCATAAATTCGAGTTTTCAATCGAACCGTTGGTGTACGCTTGGTGTGGAACGAATGAAAAATCGAAGATTCAGAGTTAGGAGAATTTGGTTGGGACGAGATAAGCACCCCGTGGAGGCCGACCTCCTGGGGCTGTTTGGGTCAATTTTTTGGATTGATTGTCCATAATAGCGGGTGTTTGGAGGGCGAACGTTTTCGGCTTGCGGGACGACTACGCACACCGATCGAGTCACGGAGCAAGGCGGGGCTCAAAAGATGTGAGAGTCAGCATGAACCAAGGGTTCAACCCTCGGATTCTACTGTCCCTCGTCGTTCTTCGCCTTTTTCTTTTCCTCCGTATATACTGCTCGTATCGAACTGATGCTTTTGCGCACCCCTCGCTAAATTCACAACCCTCGCTCTCCTCGCAAATACCAAAAGCATCGGTATACGCGCGCCTATATATTCACTGATGTATAGTATAGCTTTCGGTCTGAACCAGTGACGGCGATCAAGAAAAATGATATGACCGTCCTGTCCAAGAAACTAAATGACTTTCCGCTGGCCAATGGCGAACCGATATTCTACGCACCCTCGATCCTACGAATTCCGATGTATAGGGGCGGAAAACTTGCTTCCTTCTCGAGATCCATCATCTTCTGGAATCTTCTTTTTTTACCAATCTCGTGGGCCTCCATTTTCTGGAATAATAGAAAAAGAAAAAGAAAAATAGAATTCAGTGTGACGGCGATTTTACAAGGATTCAGAAAATTTGAGGAAAAATTTTGAAAGAAAAATCAAACACAAGGGAGAATTGAGAAAGTCCCTGCGAAGGCAGAGATGACCGGATTATTCACGACGCGTTTGAAATAACACGGTGAAGCCGCCTGAAGGCGCAATCTTCAAGGTTTTGGTATAACGGAGCGGTGAGATCTTTGGGAGTTTGCGGGGAATTGGTGGAAAGAAGGAAATGGGAGGAAAGAAAGAGTAAAAGAGTGAGTACGAGTTCTGGGGGCAACCAACAATACGCGTCGATAAATAAAGGATTGGCTGTTCCTCGGTCAATATTGATTTTTAAATTGACCGGCGAGAGGGAATCTTGCAAAGGTATACATATATAAAGATGGAGCTGGAGGAAGAGAATGGTAGAGAGTGAGCTAGAGGCTTTGTCTCGTTCTGCCGGAGAGACAGGACCGAGATAGTCGTACTCTGTTTTGGGGGGTGGTTGGGAAGCTGGAGGATTGGGAATCCCTCCGAACGTAGGCCCCCCCATTGGGTATACGTGAACGGAGGCATACGTCCATCGTAGATATTCAAGCCAGCACGAAATTTCGCTCGATGCTCGCTCGTCGGAACACCCCTTCTATACCCTCCGGTACGGTATACACGGAATTTGATTATAAATAAATGTGGAGAGGGACTGAGCTTGGAAGCTGCGAATGGAGGGAGCCCGGTGGTCGACGAGCACAAGAGCTATCCGTCGCATATATGCGACTATAGGCGATGCATACGGGAGAGGATCAACTGCAGAAGCGTTGCTGCTCCTACTGCGGCAAGCCAGGCCAGAGCTTGCACTCGAGTCCACTCCGTTGCATCCATAATGCAGCAACCTGGTATGTTTGGCTTCCCGTAAACATCCCCTGTGCTCTGTTTCCCTCTATTCTACAATCTACCTCCGTCTTTGCTTTTCGTTGCCTTCCCAATCGGCTTTCTCAATCCCTCTATCCCTCCGACCTATTCCAGCCAAGTTTCGATTGTCTCCTCGTACTTTACAGAAATCGGCACGATTCCTCAAACTCTACGGCCACCGCAAGGTCCCTGTTCCTCTCTTGGGACATCGACATCCAAATCTCCATAAAATATCGCGAAGAAGAATCTTTCAAAATTATTTTTGCATTAATTGGCATTTTTACAGAAACTCGTCGACTTTCTTTTTCCTTGAAACATTGAAAAAGGGATTCCGCGGATGACATGTCCTTTTTGGCTCATGTCGAAAGAGCATGCAATTATATGGGTGTAGAGAGTCTCGTGCGTCTTTTTCGCGTGGTTCGATCGGCTCTTTCGACTCATTGCTCCGAAGTGCGGCTAACCAGATTATTGTGGTCTTTCCGAGAAATTCCTCTTCTGGAGTTTGACTTTATTTCCTTGCCTGAGCGTGTACAACTTGTTCCCCTTGCACGAAAAATGGAAGGAACGAGAGGGAGAGAGAGAGACGGTGGCGGCGAGGCTCTTGGGATTCTTTGATGTTTCCTAAAACGTTGCTCGATGAAAGGCTGAAGCGGGGGCCCTGAAGCGATTTCTGCAGGTGAAGGAGCCTGGTGAGCAGAAGCGTCATACCGAATGGTACGGGGCTCAGCCTGCTCTGGCTCATCCGATGTGAAAGTTAGATTCGCATGCTTCATTTAATCGTGAGAATCTATCAAAGTTGGAGCAGCCAAATTTCGAACCAACGGATAATTTAACTAAGCCTCCTGCCACAAAGCCATAACCACGATGAAGAGGGTTTGAGAAGCCTTTATGGGAATCTGAAAATTATAGAACAAGCATCGGTAAATTGATTTCTACGTTTGCCATAAACGATTAATCATGAAAAAAGGGAAAATATGAAAAAAAGCTCTTAGCTCTGGTGTCTCGAAATTACACCGAGGAAGAACGTTCCATTATAAGAGAATACGAGTCTCGGTGGGTCTCTATGGTGGATCAAAGACATTTTTATGATCTCCAGAGCAGAAGGGAGGTCTTATAGTCGCGAAGCTCTGGGAAGCAGTACATCACATTCTGCTTGGTGGTCGGTAACCTCCGGGAGCCTTTTCCTCTCTCGTTGGCCGTGTGTAATTTCGAAATTGCATTGACAATTCGAAAGTCTGGAGGATGGGGGTATAAGTGCCGATCCTGGCAATGTAGCCCGGGCACGTTAAGACTGCTAGTAGTAGTACTTCAAGGCGAATAATGTAGCATTGTTGTAAAGCTCTGTGCTGGCAAGAGGAGTGTATTGGTGTGGGTGCGAGCAATGTCCACGCGCGACAGCCCGGTTCCATGCATGTACGCGGAAGAGCAAAGGGAAAATGGAGGTGTAGTGGGTATATAGAGGACAGTGCTATGCGTAGGGTGATCGGAACAGTTGTGTATGAGAGATAGAGGGATGTTGAGAAGGAAGAGAATGGGAAAAGGGAGTCCGCGAGTTCGGGTTGGATGGGAGGAGAGAGAAGGACCAGGCGAGAATGGGATAGAATAGCGAGAAAGAGAGAAGGGAAGCCTGTAGTGACCAAGAACTAGCACGGAGGAGAAGAGGAGATAGTGGGAGTGGATGGGGAGCAACAGCGGGCAATGTACAAGGACCAAGAGGATACGAGGACCGGAGGAAGGATGTATGAGGAGGATTGGTGTGGCTCGGGTGTTTGTGTGGCAGAGTTTAGTTGGATATTCGGCAGTAGAATGGTTGAGAATGGCACGCAGACGTACGTACGTATACGTAGATTTTCATCTATACAGAGAGGAAATTCATGCCGGAGTTTGGGCGGTATGGAGTGTCCAGCAGCAAGAGGAGCCCAAGCGGAGAGCACTAGTATGGCGGCTGTGTGACTAGTCTGGACGCTGGCCTGGTCGCTCGATACCCCTCTATTCCCCGTGCTTTCTCCTCCGTTTCCCTCCGCACACCTCGTTTTCCGCACCCTCTCCGCCATCCTGGCAAGTACCGACGTTTTCGCCCGGTGCTGACCGACGCCGGGCGTCGCGGCGGCGGCGGCGGCGGCGGCGTCGGCAGTGCTAGCAGCACCGGCCGACCGTCCAGCCGGCCAACCCCCATACACCCGTTGCCATAGAGACCCGCTGTCATTAAAGCATCGCCTTATCATAACCGACGCGCGGGTGCTCTCGCCGCCATCTTTACACCCCCGTCCGCCTGGCGGTCCGGCTTCCTCCTCGTGCTCCTCCGTACTCTCTCGCCAGGCGTTTCTGCTTGCCCCGTCTCTTTCTCGCTTCCATATCAACGTCGCACCTTCCCTGCTCTGTACTGCTTTGCCGCGTCCACTCTGTGCTTCTACTCTCCCTCCCTCCCTCCGAACCCCTTCATCGCCACTGGCACCCTCGCGCGTTTTCACTCGCCCTCACGTCCCTCTCATGACCTACGGATACCCTAACTCTACTCTCTCTTTCTCACCCTCCACAATCCTCCCTCCGATTTCCACCCTTCTCGTATGTACAAATAGTACACTGTATATGGTTTAGAGCAGCCACCAGATAGAACGACAGACCTACGCTATATCCTTTATATACATATTCCCTCGTGGTCCTCCAGAACTCTCCTCCCTCCCTCTCAACCTCCTCAACCCTCCTTCGCCTTCGTTCCTTCCCTCGTTGGCTAGTTCCCGATTTTCTCTCTCTCACACACTCTCTCTGTATGTACGTGCGTGTGTCATTGCGGACAACGGGCACGTGCTTTGCTGCTATGACGAAGAGGACAGCGAACGTGGTTTCCCACTGCTCGTACAGACCACCCACTAACCCTCGCTTCCCCGTGAGGAACATGTAGATAATACCGTAACTACGTACTATGTACATTGACATACGTGCAATGTATTCACTATCAACAATACCTTTTCCCCTCCTTTTTTCTCCTATACCACGTTTTGGACTGTAAAATCGCTCGAATATCGCAAATTCTTTGATAATATTCAAGTTTTTATGACAAAGATACCAAATCGAGAATTTCATTGAACGCGAACGGTTGAGTACGTTTGAAATGACTAACAATCATTATTTATCGATTTTTTGGTCATTTGTGAAATTTTAACAAGTTGATTTCAAAAAATATATATATATTTTTTTTTCATACGTTTCGTCGCTGGATTTACTGAAATACATTTCACGCCCCTATTCACCGAGCCGATCTCGAAGGGAGATCATTCTGCCGGAACTATATTGTAGAGGGTCGCTCACGATTTAGGTTCTCGCTTGCCGGAAGTCGAGTGTATTTCTATGTATCTCATTAATTTCATTCGATATAATAGCAGGGAGAAAAGCCGTTTCGCAAACCTCGAGCAAAAGGACGCTCGCTACGACGACACTCCTGATTAATGAATTCGCACGTTTTGACTTCCAAAAGTTACCAACACGAACTTGCTTGCGTGACGTTTCACCGTCGACCTTAATTTATTACTCGTATAAGACAAATGTTCCGACTTTGTGATCCTGGAATAATGCATTTTTGACGATTTCACCTTCCCTGATTTCCAGTCAATTGCATCGAGTCTCACAGTGTCCTATGCCTAGTCAATTTCATTCCGAAAAAATTTATTCAGCCCTCTGCGACTTGGTAATAAAAACGAAACGAAAAAATGTTTCTTAGACTTGGTTTCTGGATAATAACTGAATGGATCAGCGTTTAAGAGGAATCGCATCATAGCGGATCAAGTATTGTTGTGGGCTACAAAGAACTTGACTCGTAGACACGACACTGATGCAAATTTGGATCCACGAAAATTTCAAGTCAAAATTCCTTTCTTTGATTTGACCATTTTTCGACAATAAAATTCCATTTTAGCGCTAAAACGTATGGTTCCAAGATTAATTCCGTGCATTCAGCGAAGACATATCAAGTTTTGAAAATTCCAAGTGCTAATTTGCACCAGTGTGTGGTAAGTGCGTGACCTCGAAGGAAGTGCGGTGTCTACGGGTTAAGCCATTGCTCATAGCTGCTGAGTTCGAGTCGTTTTGATTTCCAATGCGGACATAGGGACGTCTTGGCAATGGGTTCAGAGACGACATGATCGTGAAAGACGACCTTATAAGTAATCCGCGAGCTGAGTGAACGCCCGGACAGCTCGAAATGCATAAGAGCACATAGGAGTGGATATGGCAAGTAACTGGACAGACACGAACGTGCAGATAGATAGGCACGTGGCCCGTTTACATGGCATGAAACTTGTAGAATTGTTTCGAGTCTCTTGGTAACGATAGTACATCGTGCAAAAATTACACCTGTCTCTCGAGACATCCGCGCCAACTCGCCCGCGACGAGAGACTCTTCGCACCGCGAGAGGCCACCGCCAGATGATCGCTTCAGCGAATCCTACGTGCTACCACCATTTACTCCTATACTTACATATAGAAAACAAGATATGCTTCGCTCTCAATTACTTCCTGCGACTTCGGAGCTCCGTGCACAAGCCTACACATCTTCGTTGAGTCCCCCTTGGGTGTGGTTTATCATAACGGACGCAAGAGATCGTCCAACGTCTCCGAGAAATCGTTCCTCCTTATGGAGCACAGACGCAGGTGTGGAAGTCACTGGAAATCATTCGATATCATACATCAATTTCAAAATGGATAGAAAGAAAAAAAAAGTATCATTGCCGCAGACTCGAATGCGGAAGTCCAAGACTCAAAGAGTCAACCAGTTTTCAGGGAAATTAAACTTATACTTGAGATTTTTCTGTTCAACCCGCAGGCACCATACTGGTGCAAATTTGCACTGACAAAAATTTCAAGTGTAACAGGTTTTCAAAACTCTTTTCTTCAATTTGGCCACTTTTCGACAATGAAATTTAATTTTTTAATTTTTTAAATCGTTGCAATCCATTACTCAGGATACTTTACCCCTATTAAGTATGGTTTCGAGATTAATTTCATGCATTCATCGAAGATATACAAAGCTTTGAAAAGTCGAAGTGCAAAATTGGAGCAGTGTAGTGAGTGCGTGACCCAAAGGGAGTGTGTTGTCCACGGGTTAAAAATGGAAGAAACGAAGAATCGGCTATCGAAGTAAAAAGGAAAAGATATAATTGTGATGAGAATAGATCGATCTGCATCAGCAGTTTCATTTTGTTTCTCTTGTTACTATTGCCAAGGGACAGGTCGCTAATGCGTCAGTGACTCAAGCACGTGAGTGTAAGTAGAGGTCAGTATTGGTTCATCCACGAGATAAATTGACGAGGAGTTCCATAGCGAAAAGAATGTGTCTGCCGTTGGACTAGAGAAGTTACCGGGAGAGGATCTCCTGTGTTCTCGATACTATGTGCGTATGGGTCTTTGCATGCACTCGTCAAGAAGTTAGTCGTATTTGTCGACGCGGAGGTCTTATCCCGTTGAAATTGCGTCATGCGCTCAATCCCGACCCTTTTCTTGTGCTACGTATATATTTTTCAGTCTGTTTGGATGTATATGCTTAGTACAGTTTTACCGGTAGGACGCAGAAAACGGGAGGAACCCGACGGCTGTTGCGAGTCATTGCAGCCTCGGCTCCTTTACTCGCTCTCGCTCTCTCTATCGGAATAACGAGTCTCATTAATCCAATTAACCAGTAAATAATGGGATAGCATTTTCGTATTTACGAGAGAATACTCGTACCCACGAGCCCTAATGGAGTTTTGAGCTGACTATCAATATATTCTTGCCCTCGTGCAAGCCCAACAAAGTACGGGTCACTCTCTCACTTAGTTACCCAGCGAGAGTGAGGCGACGCGGATACCACACGGACCCTCGAATAAGGGGATGAGACACAGTTGGAGACATAAATTCTCAACTTCTCCATCTCTCTCTTTCTCTTTTTCAGACTCACGCTTTTCCACTCTCCGCTGCTTTAACGGAATGAGATTTCCGAAATTATACCCCTAATGAGCTTTCTCACGGTAGCTGCACTAATGTCGTTGAGCCTCGCTGTACACAACGACAATATACACTTTTCACAATTTTCTGTACGCGACCATCTTTTATGTCTTTCATTATTCAAACTACAGCAAAGGCTGCTCGACCTTGTTAAGCAAACAAATCGGAAGTTTTCCCTTAAGGGAGCTTTCCAGTGTGAAATTTTCAAAAAATCGATTTTTTTTTTTTGGTTTATCGAATAGTATACACTCTTCCGAGTATTTCCTGAAATTTTCATGCCGAAATTCAGATTATTTCGGTTACTGTACAGCATTTCTTGGAAGAAGGCAACGGAGCGCTACAGCTCACTTGAAACTTTAAACGCGCTTTTCTCGAAACAGCATTTTTCAAAACGGTGTCCAACTTGGAGGGCAGAGTTTTAAAGCTATCGAGTTGAATTTTTTACACAATATTCTTAACGTCATTGTTTATCGTGCTATGGAAGCTTTTTTTTGACATCTTTCTATTTTTTTGTAAAAAAAACTGCCAAAAAAAAATGCTGAAATTGATACTTTTTGTTCAAACAGGCACCATTTTTCAAAAAAAAAAAAAAAGCTTCCATAGCACGAAAGCCAATTATATACCGATCAATAATCTTTTTGTTTTTTGTTTCGGATCAAAATTGTGACCCCCAACATGGACACCACATCCAAGTGCATTTTCTGCAACAATTGTTGCATCATTTTTATAGATATTAATAAATAAATAAATCGTTCTTTAAAAAATTGTTTTGTATTCCTCAATACCCAAAATATACAAGAAAAAAAACCAGACCGATTAGATTATTTTTTCTTTAAAAAAAAAAAATCGCGAAAAACAGCGATTTTTCGGGCCGTCACACTGGAAAGCTCCCTTAAATTTCAAGTTGTTCTCTGCAACAATAATAAGCCAAGCAACACCGATCCTTTCGATGACCATTTGCTACCGAATAAAAGAAACTTAACCCGTAGACACTCCCTTTAAGGTCACACGGTCACCGGACTGGTGCAAATTTGCACTTCAATTTTTCAAAATTTGTATTTTTTCGATGAATGCATGAAATTAATCTTGAAACCATACTTTTTAGGGCTTTTAGATTGCAACGATTTAAAAAATCAAAAAATTCAATTTCATTGTCGAAAAATGGCTAAAATAAAGAAAGGAAATTTTCATGAGTGCAAATTCGCACCAGTGTGGTGTCTACGGGTTAATGAAGAAAATGTTGGAATCTTTCACAATGACGAATCGATCGATCGGGAAGTACATCTTTCCAGGGAATTAACTGACTTCGCAGCTCGGACAATCGATCAGAACTTCCTTAAGGTCTGGGAGTTCAGGTATCCTTGGATCTTGTCCAATTGACCAAAGTCAGAAGGAAGTCAGCAAGATTTCTTGAGGCTGCTGTAGGCATCGTTGATTTCTATCCGCACATGCAAAGTTTTTTATCATTTTCTCTCTTGCGATGAGCTAATAAAGTTTGCACATTTCCAAAAATTGAGCCTATACATTTATATTTAAAGGTTGTGAAGAAAAAATCAGATGTTAGTACGGAGTTTCCAAGACAACTCGATAAATGGCGTAAAGTTTGCATTGCCACTTAACTCATAGATCTCGAAAGGTAGCGGAGAGCTCATTCAGCCGCAGTTGACAAGGCATTCAGCCTCGAGTTTCGTAACTTTCTCGATCGATCTTACAGCAGCTTTGTGAAAACTTGAGTTTTGCTATGGTGGATCCAAAGCTCTTGGTTGTCCGGGAAGTCAATGCTGGCGAATGAATCATTTTCGTGACTTTTTTCCAATTTGCAAGCCTTGGCTGACCTTCGGGATGAGTGACGACCTGCGAAAAGTTTTTTTTACACATTAAAACCGAACAGGTTTATGAAAGCAGTTTCACGTTGCGACGCAACGAAAAATATTTATTTATATTGATAATTTGTTTAATTTTGTAAAATGATGCGAATGTTTCGAGTCGATTTATTTTTCTGCGGCCAAAAACCGTTCGTTTTAGTATTGCAATGAAATTCTGAATACGAATGATGGATTTTGGCGAAAAAAAAAGAATTTCGTTGCTTTCCAACGATGCAAACTTCACCACGATTATTATTGATGGTGTCGCCTATTTTTTCAAAGTATTGCTTCTGGATCCTTGGGATCGCGTATTTGGAGAGTTCTTCGTTATTTTCCGTGTATGCTCCAAGTATTTTTGTTGAAGGAAGATATATAAATATATGAGGAAGCTTATAGGTACATAATGTTTAGAAAACACTTCGACAAGACCGGAGGACAGTCCCGTTCTAATATTTGTTTTGGTTGGCGTAAGTCTGCCAGAAAGCATTGATGTTTTTCTTGTCCCTTTTCGGTTAAGTGTCTATCTCTGGACGAGTTTATTTCGAGCCAGGTCCGCTGGTCAATTGAGTTTTTAGCAACGCTCAATGAAATTGTTTAACGATATCAGGAACGGAAGGTTTTCCACGAGATCTCGAGGCGTTGCTTGGAATTGAATTGTTATTATGTAAAGCCGATACGGGGCTAATAAATATTTAGGTTCTCATTGTAACGAACGATCTCTAATATTGCGAACGACGGTGAGCCTGTAATTAATCGAATGCCCTAGCTAAAGCCCTTGTATCCAATGTAAATTCAACGAACAAGATCTCAATTTCGCTTCGATTACGCTCAATAGAAAAACGTCTTTAAAGCTATGCGAGTGAAAAATGTGAGGTCGAGGGTTTCTTTTTGTTTTAACTCGGCCGCTCCTCGAGCAATCTCCCCTACAATTTTCTCCCGGATGGAACGTGTTTCCTTAAACCCTCATAAAGCTCATTGACTCTAATATCGAGTGTCTGCGAATTTAGGATACGACAAGTGCACGCGTTCTAAAGGGTGCTTGGCAATAATCGCGGAAATATTCGTGGCACGTTTTTTGCGTACATCGAGGCCCCACGCCTGAAATGTTCTCTATAGTTGGTGCGGAACGAGTCTCGGCTCATAGGAGAGTGTCTCCGTTTGTGTTTTTAGTTCGGCGTCAGAAATGGTCTCCATACTGAATTCTTATGTTTGTTTACATACAACCGGTCGGGAAAGTTGCGGATTAACTCGACAGGCTCATCGGGAAAATCTCGAATTCCAAGGAAAAAGAGTTTTCCGCAAATTCGACGGTTTTGCTTCGCCGCATTTGGCTCTCGCCAGAAAGAAGCGAGCCATTGGGATTTTCACACTGAAGAATCGTATGTAACCTTCGCCGTGGGATCCTGAGTCGTGAGTTTCGCGACACTCGGTAGGTTAAAGCCTCTGCTATAACTACGTGTCCCGGTTGAGTGGGAAGAGCCCTCCGCGAGTACGTAGCTCGTTCATGATTTGCATATTCGTTTGAAACAATATCCTGGGTTGTTGGCGAGGGAAAGCGTCGCGCACGGTAGCTGGGCGCTCGATCGTTTTAGCAGCGTGAATAGGAAAGGGGACTCGCGGGGTGGTGGCAAGAATGGCGAGGGGTTCCGCTCCGAAGTGGCGCTCGCGATTCCGAGGGGATGAGACTTGCTAAGCGAGCGAGGGCATTCGACTGTTTCAATTAAAATAAGCATACGCTATACGACTTTGCTCGCCTTGCCATTGGGCCGTACCCAAGACACACACACACTCATCAACACCAAAATTTATATATATTAATACGTGCGGAACGGTCTTACTGTCACCGTCACAATCATCCCGTTATAAGACAAGTGCGCATCGCCACCTCCACCAAAGAACCAAACACTGTTCTAATTCCACACTCACATCCCCTCCCGGTATATTACTTTAGGGAGACGAGTCTTGAATCCGAAAACAGTAATAAACCTCTTGGCAATGTTAATTTTTTTCCATACTAAACCCTCGCCTCGTACATCTTGCGCCACAGAGAACACGGAATCTCGTTTTTTTATGAGCCTGAACTTTGCATGGACGCAATGCCATGAAATGAAAAAAAAAAAAAAAAAAATGATTTGTGACTTTTTTTTCGTTTTTTTTTTTTTTTAAGTGACGAATCATTTTTTTCTTTTTCATTTCGTAGCACTGCGTCGATGCAAACTTCGGGCTGGTGTTTTTTTTTCTCTTTCCTCCACAACTTTCCCCTGTATCGGGCCGGTATTTCGCCCAGTTTCAAGTCTCCGAGGTCCTGCTATTCCTGCACTTTAGTATCGAAGTTTGACGACTCGCCTATCGAAGACCGACGTCATGACTTACGTGTGCCATGGGCTCATATAATTTACAAAAGATTCGAGATACGTGGCTGGCCAGGCCTGACTCTTACGTTCACGAAATTGCAACTCGTTTTCTAACCTTCGTCATGAAATATCGGCGCGAGGGACAGAGCCACAAAAGTCTTAGAACTTTAGTACGAAATCGTGGAATATTATTGTTGCGGGCCACGAGGAAAAGTGACAAGAAAATGTTACGAAAATGTGTGAGAATTTTTCAATGTTTCGTTCCCTCGCAGATCGTTGTTCAATTGATCTTTTTTGCGAAGGGACCCGAGACCAGACACTGAAGTTCACAACGTTGGGGTCGAACGAAAAAAAAAGAAAGTTTTTCTGTCAATTATTTGTTGAATTTAAAAAACCATGACTATTTTCGTACCAATTTTCTCTTTGGAGCCTAAAAAAATATCGTTTTATTGTCCGCGGTGGATATTGCATAAGAATCTTGAGATTTGTCCGAGGAAAAACGGAATTTCCTTGGATTCCAACGTTGCAAACTTCAACATGATCATCGAGACAGAGGGAAGAAAGTTTTTGGCGATTTTTTAGTGATTCTGAAATATCGTGTACATTGGGTGGCGCCGTTTACTGACATTTTATCCACGAAATCGTGTGGTGGCTGGATAGAGAAAAGATGGAGGAAAGAAAATATTTGAGATGAAAGGTGGTACGGTTTCTTGCTCGTGGAGCGATGGGATTTTAGTGGAAAAGTGTGGGGATGTAAGAAGGAGGTTGGAAAGGCACGTATAAGTTGCGTATCTACGATGTTATCAAGAGAGGAGAGAAGGAGCGAGAAAATGATGGTGGGACGGAGGAAAAGGATGAGAAAGAACGGGAGAGATACATAGCGCGCGGAAAGGGGTGGTAAAAGGGGATGAAGGAGGCACGAGGCAGCAAGAGCTAATATTTTCAGACAGTTGCCACAACCCCCCCACAATGCTCACCTCGGGCTCGCCATTTCTCGTCCACCTCCTTTCCCTTTTTCAACCCCCTTTCAAGCCCATGCAGCCCAACTCGTACGCCCTGCTCTCGGGGCGTCTATATATAAGATCCTTTAAATGGGAAATCGAAACGTTTGGGAGATAACTCTCCGCCGGGGTGAGAATGTATTCAAAATGGCGGAAGCCCAAGTCCGGAGGGGTTGAGGAGGAGGAGGAGGATGACGAGGAGGTGGATGAGAAGAGGAGAGTGAGCCAGCGGAGAAAGCGCGTTATGGAGGCGGTAAGGAAGGAGATGCGAGGTGCTGTAACCTCCCTATGATGATACGAAACATATTCCACCCTTAGGAGTCTGGCACGATGGCAGGAGGACGCGGCAAGGGGAAGCTCCCTCTCCCAACTATAAAATAAAATTCATCGTTTCTCGCTCTTTTTCTGTGAGCTCACTCCCGCCTATTCTATCCCTCCCGAGCTATGCCATATATACATAAACATATAGAGAGCCAGCTCCCTTTGGATTCTGTAATATATTTTATATATAAGAAGATTGAAGATTCTCTCGGAGAGGAAATGAGGGAGGCAGCTTTTTTTCTTCCTTTTTTTGTTATCTAATCCGATGTGTCTTGATCGATTCTGACTTTTATTCGCATTCACAGGTGTTATTTCTTAGCTCCGATAAAGTACGCTCCTTTCTTTTCCTTTTAACAACGCTAAGATTGGTGTGTGTGTGTCCGTGTGTGTGCGCGCGGAAGAACGGGCTAGGTCACCTCGCGGGGCGACCATTTTTTCAGAATTTGCATTTTTTTTGCTCTCGTTTTGTCTGCCAGCCCGAGCACTCGGCAACTATCTTTGGATATTTTATAGACAAAGTATATTTCTCTTAGGAATATATTTGTTTTTCGGTTTTCATCCCCTTTGGAATTTGGTGAATGGGACAGGAGGGAAACGACGCTTTTTACCGAACGAGAGAAAGAGAGACACTGCAGCGCCAAAGAATATCGAGAAATATCTCTTAAGATTCGCATCTATACATATATTTAGATCTTTATATGTATGTACGAATGTATACGCGTGACGCTCGTGCTGGGAACTCCGAGGGGTTTCGCGAGAATGCGCGAACTCTCCCTCATACATCATGCTGACACCCGTCTAAGTATGTCTCGTCAGATTTATCGCGTTTACCCGTGAGCCCGTGATATCGCGCCACCGAAACCGACTTTTTTTTTATTCTTCCACGCCGCACGCCCTGCGGCAAATATATACAGACATTTTCGAGCTGAGACACGGACGCCTCTCCCAAAATGTAAGCGGAGATCGTGTGCATTGTATTCGTTAGTTTCTTAATCCACGCGCCCGATTTTTTTCGACTCTTGAACAGTTTTTAACTTTGTTTCTTCATACTTTCCGACTGCCAACGATAATTACGATGTTACCCGTAGACACCACACTGGTGCAGATTCGCATCCACGAAAATTTCAAGTGTAACGGGTTTTAAAATTTTCTTTCTTCAATTTGGCCATTTTTCGAGCATAAAATTTCATTTTCCAGTTATCCCTAAAAAGTATGGTTCCGAGATTAATTTCATGTATTCATCGAAGAAAAACAAAGTTTTGAAAAGTCACATTGCAAATTGGCACTTTTCGACACAATTTGCATTTTTCCACAATAAAATTTCATTTTTCAATTTTCAGAATCATCGCAATCGATTATTCAGGATATTTTACTCCTGAAAGGTATGATTTCGAGAATAATTTCATGCATTCATCGAAGGAATACAAAGTTTCGAAAAGTCCAAGTGCAATTTTGCACCAGTGTGATGTGTGCGTGACCTGAGCGGGAGTGTGGTGTCTACGGTTTAATAAGATTGTCACTGAGATTTTTGCCAACATTGCCCGTTGCCTCGTGTTTGGGAGATATTTATTTTCAAAGCTAGACAAATATTAGTAACGTTGTGGAAAACTTGGCAAAAGGAAGAACTCCCGATCGTTTTTTCTCACGTCTTATTTCATTGATATTTGTTGTGCAGGGTAAAATGTAGAGGGTTGTGTTTGGAATCTGATGATATATGGAGGATGGATGGCTTGTACGTTCGTATGTCGTACAACGTGCAAATGCACTTGGCACGTGGGCTAAGCCGTATTAAGTACTTTCGTAGAGGGTTAACTCGGTGTGTGGGTATTTTCGATAAAAGGCTAGGGAGCAAAGGAGAAATCTCTCGCGAGAAAGGACATTCAAGTTGGTTCTCTCGTTTGGGTAAAGGCGTGACTGGAACAACTTAACATGCGTCCATTTATCCAGAAAATAATCCAAAGATAGCGATCTCCTGTCGTCGCATCACTATTATATGCAGAGAACTTTGGGGGGGGGGGGGGGGGGGGGGGGAAAAGGGCAAAAACGAAAAACCACCACAAAAGGGGGAGCAAAAAAAGAAAAAGTATTTACGAGCGCACGAAACCGTGAAGGGGTTGCTGCTTAAACATACATATCCATGCAGCCACCCTCTCTCGCGGGATTCCCAGTATTTTCATGCTAGGGCGAGCGAAAAATTCTCCATGTCACGACATATTCATTTCTCTAGTTTCACCCATGGATCATACACACTTTCATGTGTACACAGCAAACTCGCCCTTGTGTAATCTCCACATAGATATCTACGAATGCGCAAAAGCGACTGGCTGGAGAAGGTTCGATCGCGAAATCTAAATAATGAGAATTTTATTAAATTCGGTGATAACATTCTTTGGCATCGATTATACAAACCCAAATTTTTTTGAAATTTTTTACCACATGGTTGTCGAATTATTGAGAAATTAATCCCACTTCTCATGCACGAGATGTACACCTGTATATATGTGAACTCTATGCTTATACACGTGAACTTTAATCTTCAATAACTCGAGTACGATGCGGTAAAAAAATTTTGAAAAAAAAATCGTATTGTCGTATACATTATTAATCCGTAGACACCACACTCTCTTTGGTCACGTACTCACCACACTAGTGCAAATTTGCACATCGACTTCTCAAAACTAAGTACTTCTTCGTTGAATGCATGAAATTGATCTTAAAACCATACTTTTTGGGGGTAAAATGTCCTGAGTAATTGATTGAAATGATTCTGAAAATTGAAAAATGGCATTTTGTTGTCGAAAAATGGTCAAATTGAAAAAAGGAATTTTGAAAACTTGTTACCCTTGAAATTTTTAATGGGTGCAAATTTGCATCAGTCTGGTGTCTACGAGGTAAAGAATGTATTTACCAGATATTCATAAATTCTTATTTTTTGAAGTGTTTTTTATGTTTTTAACATGGTTTAGCATGGCAAAATTGTATCGTCGTGATCTAAAAATCGTACGTTCAATGAAAGATGGGAATTGAATGCTGACCAGCATCTCTCCGTTGCTGCCTCGATTAAAAAGCGAAAAATACAGGGAAATGGACACGGGAGGCTAAAAAAGGCCTCCGCCGAGAGCCTTTAGTTTTTTCTGATTCGGAGTGCGAGAAATACTTGGGGAGTAGGTGCGAGCATTGGTCTTACGGAAGAGAGGGTTGCATTAACGCCTGGCGCGAGCGTTGTATGGAGAGGCGAGTAAAGGGAGGAAAAGGATGGTAGAGGATGAGGGAGGGCGAGGAGGCGAAAAGGGATAGAGCTGGTGGTGCTATATGCCGGAGCTTCAAGTCCGGGGGCAGTAGGAGAGGCAATAGCAACAGCAGCAGTAGCAGCAGCATGTTGTTATTTACGGTATTTAGATAACCGGCTTACGTAGGTCGCTCACACCCCCATTTGCCGTGATCCCGCACTCGAGATAGCGGTGGTGCGCCGTTGCTCCGGCACACTATACACCACCGTAGGCAACAACCTGCCCTTCCCGTATATTCCCCTTCGTTCCTCTGTCCAGCAATGTCCCACACTCTGCTGCGCTTATATACACCTTCACCTATACATATATTTATATATATATACATGTATGGGCCTTTATGTATAATACATGTGTCTATATAGAAATACAAACCGAGGGCCATAGCCTGTGCGCATTCAGCTTGCAGATTATTATAACGAGCATCACGTTGGGCATTAGCATACGTATCTGTTCTCCCGGGAAAGCGACGATGCCGACCAGTTGCAGGAGCATAGCAGTTGCAGTTCCGTCCCGTGCAGTATCCTCCTTCTCCACCTCTGGCTCCTGCCCCTTCTCTCTTCTTCCGCATCCTCGCCAACATGCCGCTGTGATACACATGTCCATTCGCTTCTCAACCCCATATCCCCTATAACCTTCCAACCGAATTCCCTCTCGCACTCGTTCTCTTCCACCAGCCTATAAACACATATTAGCTTTGTAATGTTGTTACCAACGATAACAACAACAACAAATGCCGATTAAATTACGATCTTTATTTTCCATGAGCTATTACTTAGTTGCGTCATTTTCAAATTTATCCAATAATCATCCTTTAAGGGGGTCGGCTATACACAACAACGTTGCCATATTGAAAGCATAAGAAAATTCGGCATTATTTGAATCTCATCAAATTTGGTGAGCATACTCTTTAGCATTAAATATGATACTACACATTTTTTAAGATTTTTTTTCTACACAGTTTTCCAGTTATTGAACGCTAGAGTTTCCATGCATAAGTATAGGATCCAAATATATACATATAGATATATCTTTTGCATATTGTGAACTCAAATTATTCGACAACTATGGAGACTAAAAATTAAAAAAAATGTGTCATCTTATGCGATGCTAAAGAATATTAGAATTCAATCATAATTATTCATTTCAATTTAATAGAATTAAATATAATTATAAATATAATAATAATAATAATCATTATATTTATAAATTATTATGTTATAATTATAAATTGTACTATGAAGATGAAGAATATCATCAAATTTACGAATTAAAAAAAAAGAAGAAAAAAAAAGTTCGTTACTTTTTTTTCTTTATTCGTCTTTTGCCTTTTTTGGACCTGACAAATGGATTTGTAAAATGAAAAAAGCGACGAATCATTTTTTATTTTTTTTTCATTTCGTGGCATTGCGTCAATGCAAATTTCAGGCTCATAATTTTATTAAATTCCTACAGATTTGTCGTATGTAGGCAACCTCCCTAATGATTGCAACTGTTCGGGTTTTTTTTTTAAATTCTCCCTCGCAGATGAAATGCTTGGGAACCAAGTGGGCAATGAGCGAAACGGTATTTGAGCGTTTACCATATATCTTTTTGTAGATGCATCAATGCTGGTCAAGTGTCGAGTGACAGCAAATATTTGATTTCAGTGAGTTTCGTATTTTTGACACGTGCCGACGAACGAGGGATACTGGATTTATTCAATATAGATCGTTAACTTTTTTCCATGAGGAATGGGAATCGAGATGAGGCTCGAAACTCCAGAGGCTAACCAGAGGAAATGTGTTTTATACGATTCGTAATGTGTAACGACGGTGACGTTTGTGCCCCTCGCGAGAGAGCGTCAGCTCAGCATATTCGTACGCTAGGCGACACACATCGAGTCAGCCATCGTCGTAGATACTTTGATCCCCTTTATGCATCCGTTCATCCCTTACCCAACGGAATAGCCGAGTATTCAATATATCTATGTTACTCGTGGGATCGCCGATGCAACGCCCACAGAAATAACGTGTCTGCAGTACACTCCCAAGTAGACTCAACTACATCCCGGACGCATTCATTTTATACATCCTCTGGGATCGTTATAGCTACATGGACGATTCTTCGCCTCGGAAGACTCATGCAGAGCCGCAGTCCGAGTGGGAGACATCAAGTGTCAGAAACATTTATTCTTTTCGAGAATACACGCGACAGACAAATTTCCTAAAACTTTTTACCGCCCCTGGTAAAAACGTCCATATCGCTGATTAATTCCGAACTATTACGAAAATCATGCATTAGGTCGCTTTTGGCACACGTGATGGAGGTCTTGTGCCTGAAAATGATATGATCTAATTGAGGTAGCGTGGGACGGATATACGTGATGCGACCTCTGGTGCCGGGCTTTCCGACCCCGTTCACGGGGTTTTCGCTTTACGCTTGGTCGTGCGTTGCTTCCGGTTCGGTGCATATAGGCACAAGGACACGTGATATGCACTGTAACGTCTCCATGCGAATTGATATAAAGGGTGCTCCGGAAATGGCTATCAATTCATGAAATTTTCGTTCCAACACAACATTTCCACCGGACCAACTTAATATCATTGCCAATTGAAAAAATCTTTCACAACTAGCGACTGCTGCTTCGGCTAACAGCCGCTGCCGATGCCTATGACGATGATTCATCTAGATAAATAATCGTCTAGGTTATTTACACAAATATTTATAGAAATATAAATATTTATAATAATAATTATAATATTTAGATTATTATTGAAGTTATTATTAATTAATAATTACTACAATTTAAATTAATATAATATTAATTAAATGAATTTTATAAATATAAATTTATATTAATATAAGTATTTCTTGATTATTTATATATTATTGTTGGTAATAAATATTTATATAAATATTATTTACATAATTTATATAATAATTTATTCAATTTATTTATAATTTATATAATGAATATTATTCATAATATTTATGCGCATGAAGCTCCGATGAAGTCACTTTTTACGATAAATTATTGACCCGGCTCTCATCGCACTCACTTTTTTGGTCCGCAATTCGACTTGAAAGTTCTTGAGCGACAATTTTTGTGACACCGTGTATATGTAACAGCAAAAATTTCGAGTCCACCGGGAACAGCATTTTCGCTAGGTTCCTCGCTGTCTTCTCCGCTTCACTGCCGCCTCCATGCCCACACTTGCATTTTGCCCCGTATGTTTTCTATATTGTATTGTAATTATCTATAATCGTGTTACCGTATACTCGGCAGGGTAATTAGCCTTCGAATACGGACAAGCAAAAATATCAGTAAGTTAACTAATTTCAACGAACAAGAGAATCATAGTATGCACACCAGTACACTAAATGTTTACATCTTTGAGGATCGACCTCGTAATTCATGTTTCTTTTCGTTGCAGAAATAATGAATATTTCTGACCATAGACTCATCGTGGACTCGTGTCAAGATTATTTTTCGTCGCTTTCGTCTTTTCTCGGATAAATTTCAAGATTCTTATGCAATATTTAGCGTGGACAATAAAACGATATTTTTTTAGGCTCCAAAAACAAAATCGGTAGGAGAATTTTCATGGTTTTTTGAATTCAACGAATAATTAACAGAAAAACGTTTTTTCTTTTCGTTGGACCCCAACGTCGCGAACTTCAGTGTCTTCTATATTGTTTTTACCAAAAGAACGGAACGACCAATCGTTATGGAGCCCATGAGAGATATACCGAGGGTGGGGGCCAAGAAAAAAGCGAGAAAATGAGAAAGAGACAGGATGTTTGTGCAAAGCCAAGGATCGGTGAGCTCGGCGTCTCCGTTTACGCGAGTAATCGTAGACAACTGATTTGAAACGTGCCTATGGCGTGCATTGGCAAAGTGTACGATTTTTCTTTCTCGTGTTGATTCGCGCAAAGTTCTCGCGGCGATAGTATACGTTGAAAATATACAAACGAATTGCTGGCGTGCGCAGAGATCGGTAAGGGCGCGGGATTCCCGATCGTGATCCGATAAACACAGATAGATATCGTCGGAACTGGCAAGACAGACGGAAAGACGAAAACGCTCGAGTAAGAAAAAAGAAGAGAAAATAAAAAGAGGCAAAGATTGGAGTCTCCGAAGCTCGATCGCTCGTTCGATTTCCCACTGTATAATTAACCGCTGACCTCCTACCGACCTTACCAAGCAATTTTAGTCTAAAGATCCCGACGAACGAAACTCTCCTTTCCAACGTTCGACGATCATAATAATCGCGCTTAAATCTTTCTGCTTGTCAATCAGACGACTGACGTTCGCGCAGGGAGAGCGCGCCTATCGGAGATACCCAACTGTCAGGGCACTCGCTTGTTATAAAGGATAAGCTCGTTATTGACTATCTATTCGTAATCAGCGAGCAGAAAACACTTGGAAAAAAAAAATCTCGAATTTCTCTGCATTAGATTTTTCTTCAATAATGTTGACTAATTAATGGGATATCCTTGATATTTTTTCAATGAATAATCGATCGTCCGGAGCGAATTATATCCATATGTTTTGCAAAGATTGCGTGACGTCCGAAGAGCCAGCTCTCCATGCGAAGCACGATTTTTAACCGATGCTCAATCATTAGCTCGACTTTTTTCCTGCACGCTCTTACATTATGTTACTCGTAATTTGCTGAGAAACACAAGGGCACAAGTCCCATTACTCAATGTTTCAAATAAAGCACGTCCGTTCTTACGATTTTCAACGATTTACGTCCCGAATGGACAACGCACCTTTCTTCCTTTTTCGAGTCTTCCTCCTTCGGCGATCTTGCACCCACACCCTCATCGATCCTTTGCCCTTCCTTGTGAGCATGCACGCTTGTTCACCGCGTTGTTGAAGAACCGGTGAGTCAAAGTAATGAGAAGAGAATCGCAGATTGACCAAGAGACCAGTCCACGGCCACCGCCACAGCCATGAAATCCTGTTTTCAATAAAAATTATAATTTTAACGACACGAAGAAAAAATTCCAACACACACCCACGATATGAATCGAATATTTTAATACTTAATGTATAAATCCAACCGATTAATCCGTAGACACCACACTGGTGCAAATTTGCACCCACGAAGATTTCAAGTGTAACAGCTTTTTAAAATTCCGTTCTTCAATTTGGCCACTTTTCGACAATGAAATTTAATTTTTTAATTTTTTAAATCGTTGCAATCGATTACTTGGAATATTTTATCCCTGAAAAGTATGGTCTCAAGATTAATTTCATGCTTTTATCAAAGAAATACAAAGTTTTCAAAAATCGAAGTGCAAATTTGCACCAATGTGGTAAGTACGTGACCTCAAAGGGAGTGCGGTGTCTACGGGTTAAGATGAAATACATTTCAACAAAAATGAGAAACATCGTTTCGACAAAATGAATTCATGAAAAATGTACTCTTGCACACCGATGTATGGTTCACTGAGTTGAGGATCGTAATTGGCGCCAATCACGATCGTACATTCGCCGGCTTGAATTCATCCGTGTACATAAGTCGTGCGTAGGGTCAAAGGGAATATTTAATAGAGCTGTATAGCTGAGAGTCCAGAGTCGTCCCGGATCAAAGAGACAGAGTTCGAACTGCATTTTCGTACTGTCAATCGATTAAGCGAGTGCGAGCGATATATACATTATTTATTATTCAGTTGCTAGCCCGGCCCAACCACACGAGATTCTCTGGCATCGTGATAACTATGAAAACGAGTGTATGTTGCAGGAAAACAACTTTTAATCGTCATTCAATTCAGGATCGTGGAGATTTTTTTGGAAAATGCTCTTTGAGGGCAAAAATGTTGTTTTTTTCTCCGTGTAAACACAACAACATTTTTTTTCATGATAATCGTGATGAATCTTGCAAGCAACTTACCTTTCAATTCGAGAATCTATCAATTATGTATTTTTATAATTCCACTGTTCCCGCGGTAATGACGTTATCCTCAATTCGGTTATTTTTACATGGGAATTAAGGGGCGTGAACAGCGATTAAGTGCCCTCGAGCGTTGAAGATTTCCGGAGCGTTTTTCGTCGAACAAAACGCTGCCCGTCTAATCTGACATATGGATCATAGTCGTCAAGGCGTGATGTCGGTTCCACCAGCACGTTCCTTCTTCATCGTTTTAATTCTCTTGTCTGCTCCTTTTCCCCTGTTTGAATAATTTCTTATTATTTTAGCTCGCACTTTTTCATTTCTCATGCGCACCGAAAATCTTCGTGCCGGTACAGCACCGAATCAATTTCGGATGCGAAGACTTGTGCACGCAAGATCGTTATGGGTTTCCTGCTTTTGTATAAAATATTTTCGATACAGATCTCGCTCCTGGATGTTAAATTTGCTTTCTCGTTATTCTCCTCAACCCAGGAAAAAATGATATCCGTCGGACTCGATATTATCATCGCGTGGTGTGAAGAAAAATGAAAACAGACCAAATAGGCGCTGTATAAACAATGAAAATGAGCTGTCAAGGAGAATTTTTCAATTGAATAGTCATTCTTCAACCTTTGGCGGGTCTTGGGTCGAAAAAAACGCGTACGACCCGGAAAGGGTCATCATTTCTCGTTCTCGTGAACTGATAGTGTTTGTGAATTGCAATGAGCGTGCATTGTCATGCACTGCGATGGATGGCTGCTCGAAATTCGGTACATAAGGTTTACGTCTCTAAGTGCATTCAGCCGGGCAAATTTATGGTCGTATCAACGTTGACGGAAAGGGAAGGAGGGAGGTAGAGAGAAAAACGAAAAAGGATATGCATATAACGAAATTGACAGAGAGGGTTGCTGGCTCTATCGAGGGATTTGCGTCCATGTAAATATTTCAACTTGCCACATACTGCCATCGGTACAAAAATCACATATACACATGAGCATGTATGCTTGTGTTATATGGACTAGCTGACGTTGAGTTTAATTAAAATCTGCTGGGCCCTCCGTATTAAGCTCTCAACAGTCCACATTCTACATAATTCATTGCTAAACCATAATCAAATAAATTTCACGAATTATAAAGTAGTAATCAACTCTGGTACAAACGCAGAATCCTCAAATGTAACCGAACATCGGATTTTCCTTAAGGGAACGCCCTTAACCCGTAAAGCCCCCTTTGAAGTCACGCACTCACCACATTGGTGCAATTTTGCGCTTGAACTTTTCAAAAATTAGTATTTCTTCGATGAATGCATGAAATTGATTTCGGAACCATACTTTTTAGGGGTAAAATATCCTGAGTAATCGATTGCAATGATTTTGAACATTGAAAAATAAAATTTTATTGTCGAAAGATGGCCAAATTGAAGAAGGGAATTCTGAAAACCTGTTACACTTGGAATTTTCGTGGATGCGAATTTGCACGAGTGTGGTGTCTACGAGTTAAATATTTTCAAACGGTGAAAAATCATTTGCGTGGTTCCGTTGACGATTGAGATTTTTGGAAACGTATAAGAAAAGTTAGAAATTCATTTTTTTCCACACTTTTGTAGCCGATGTCGCGGTGACTTGAATTTTTATGAGGGAAGTCGTATCAAGATGTATTCCATCGGGCAGACAGTGTGGTTGAGCTGCTCACAGTTTAGATGCTCACGGCATGAAACAACGGGCTATGGGATCTCTGTATAGAAGTGATTTGATAGAGTGACTGGGTCGACTGCGGCAAGCTCCCGAAGGATCCTATTGGACGATGATGACCGAGAGACCACGGGAACGCGGTCCATGTGTACAGCAACTGTCGCTTGGTCAGCAGATGGACAAAATGGACCGATCTCCCCGTCCAGCACTGTCCAGGGACACAATAACAGCCCTTACGTTTACTTGTGTCCATCGTCCAGTTTCTCTCTCACCCTATCTACCTCTATTGTTCTAGTTATACGGCTCGCGCGTTGTTTATCCGTATATGCGTTATCTCAATCCAATCGAGCATCGATTTATCTCTTCCGAATTTCAACTATTTCCAGGAAGGAATGGTCTTTCAGCAAATTGAGCGTCAACGTACATTTCGTTGTAAACGCGTGAGGAATGACTCAGCGCTGCTCGTTCGATTTTATTTCGATATTTGTTTCTTATAATGCGTTCTAGTTCATCGACTATCTTTCTAATAAAATAGGTTCGATCCGTTTAGCGAATGAAATAACATGACACCAAAGTTCGCAACAAAAAATACGTTTTTTTTCTTAATTAACCCGTAGTCGCTATACTGGTGCAAATGCGCACCCACGAAAGTTTCAAGTGTAACAGGTTTCCAAAATTCTTTTCTTGAATTTGACCACTTCTTGACAATAAAATTTCATTTTTCAATTTTCAAAATCATTGCAATTTCGTGCGTTCATCAAAGGAATACGAAGTTTATAAAAGTCCAAGTGCAAATTTGTTCCCACGGAAATTTTAAGTGTAAACAGCTTTTCAGAATACCTTTCTTTAATTTAGCCATATTTCGGCAGTAAAATTCCATATTTCAATTTTCAAAACCATTGCAACCGATTACTCAGGATATTTTAGCCCCAAAAACTAAGGCTTCACGATTAATCTCATGCATTCATCGAAGAAATACAAAGTTTCGAAAAGTCGAAGTCCAAATTTGCATCAGGTTGCCGAGCGCGTGAGCTCAAAGGGAGTGTGATGTCTACAGGTTAATTATTCGTTCACTTTCATAAAATCATGATAATTTTTGAATTTATTTTGTCTTTGGATTGTAAAAAAAATATTTTTATTGTCCTGACGAAATATTGAAAAAAAATCTTGAGATCTAGTAAAAAAAAAAAGACAGAATTTCGTTTGATTCGAACGATGCAAACTCCATTATCGTGAAATAAGGTTATGATATTTGGAAAAGTAAAAATAGTATGTAACGAAATGAGTGAGAAATTGAGGAGTCAATCAGCCACGAGGGACGAGGATTATCAAATTCGAAATGTAAATCCGCAAGTCGGCAGGATGAGGCAGGGTAAGCGGAGAGAAAAAGGGTGGGCGAGAACGAGGGTTGACACGCTCGCAAGTGGGTGCTAATACGCGGGACGATCCATTAATCATAACCCGGGGGATATAAATCCTGTGCCACTTCGTGATTCGTCGCCGTGGTGGCAACAGAGACCGAAAATGAGAGAGAGCGAGCTGAGCGAGGGAAACTGGAGGGTCAGGATGGGAAGCACCATTGAGCTTCGCCAAGCGAAAATAAACGAGTGGAAGAGGTGCGTGTATATTCAAGCGGGCTGACTTGAATGTGCATTCGAATATTTTGTCCTTCATTTTTTCCATCCCCGGTCAGGCCTCCCAACCTTTCAGTGACATATTTTGAGAGTAAACATCCCGGAGTCTTTGCATATCAAAAAAGAGAGAAATTCATCAAAACCCTTCGTGTTGTTTCTACTCTTTCTGATTGATTCCATTTTTCCATGCCCGTTCCTTCGCTTCTCGTTGATTTTCAACGGACAATACGTCGCACTTGCTTAGCAAATGCGACTGGCGTCTTTTTCCGTCTCAGCCGAATCCTCCCATCTTTCCTTTTAGGGAGTTCGATACATGTCTTCCGAAAGCTGCGCTAGCGCTCCGAGTTGTTCTCCATTTTCTTCGATTTTATATACAGAATGTTGTGGCACGCGCGGACACCATCAACGTCCGACTCCCTTTTTCAATCGATCGAGATTCATGGCGCTCTTCTCGCAGCTCTATTCCTTATTTGACTCATCGTCTTGTCTCTCACCCAACGAGTTTCTACGCTCCGAGTTTTATACACGATCCATCCCGCGCTCCTCCATACTACGCATTTCCCGCTACACTATTTTTATCTGGAAATTATTTCAAGCTTTTTTTTTTATTCGTACAAGGAACAATTGCCATTTTTACCTGGCAAATCCGTATAGAACACTTGGATTATTCATGGATACGAAATTACAGTTTGCATCGTTGGAATGCAACGGAATTTTTTTCACTCTTCAGCTGTGCTCGTAAGTATTATTAAATATTTGATCTAGACAAAAAACGATTTTCTCTGGCGAGCCAAAAACTTACTGGACACGAAAAATTAGCATGATTTCCAAAATTCAATAAAAAATTAATGGAATAAATATTTTTCGTTGCATCTCAACGTTCAAAACTTCAGAATCATTTATCCATTCATAATTTTTTTGTATTTTTGAAATGGTCTCAATATTTCTTTGGCATTTAATTGTTCATTAGCAAAAATCGTTGTAAAACGACACTGCCGTTTTATTTTTGACGCTGCTTTCAAAAAAATTGATTCATTAATTCCGTTGCATTCCAACGGTGCAAACTTTGCTATGATTTTGTAGATACGAAATTATGAAATTTGTCTTTTTTCTCTATGCATAGAATTGAAAATTAGAATTTCTTTTTTTTCTATCGCAATAAAACATTCGCGATAGTTTTGATTCGGGAAAAGCCCAATTCTAAATATCCGTCCGCTCTTTGCAAAATACATTTTTTTCGACTTGCTGTATGTACGAGATGGAAAGTTATTTCGTTATGTACTGATGAATCCTTTGAGGTAAAAAAATATTTTTAGAAATAAAATAAACCAAACCAAAGGACGTGAGACACGGTATAACTAAATTTTTTGACACAAAACTAATCGTTAGTAAATAAACAAATTTTCCATCCGTTTCAGAAAATCGGCTTTTCATTATTTTGCTGAGATTAACATTTTGTCCTACGACAATCTCATAGCTGAGTGAAAAAATTCAATTAAAATCGTCATGTTTGTCAACACTGCAAATCCGGTTGTTCGGTGCATTGCACCACCCAGGATTTTCTTTACAAAAATGTCTCTCGCAGTTGTCGTTGCTCAGAATCCGATTATCCTGTCCAGACGATAAGAAAAAACTCCGGTCTCGTTTAAATATTTGATCCTCACCTTGGTTCCTTGTTGTTGCACACGTTCCTTGAGCGTTGGAGCAAAATTTGTTCTCTCGTTAACGGCAACTCGTCGCTCTGCCATGGAAAATTGTCTTGGCTTTGTCTGCCGACGGTAGCCTTTGGAATCCTTGGTAACTATGTGTTTCATTCCTACTTGCCAAAATACTGGAAATTGGTCAAGACATGCTGCGACGAAGCCTAGACGATTTTTGAAAACAAATAACGAGAACATTGCATTGGATTAGTCTAAATCTAATTGATTCTCCACAAAAAATCAAAGTTTCCTGTCTCAAGCTTAAAACTTTTTTTTGTGAATTTTTCTCGTTATTTCGCACAGCTTGACTTTGCATTCTTTCAACAGATCCGCTATGTTTTCGAAAGAGATGGTAATTTTTGAGTGCGATATTTTACCCAATCGTTCCTTTAATTATCAAAGAAAAAGAAAACATCAAAATGTTTTGTCAATATAAATAAATGTCTTTCGTTGCATCGCATCGTTGCGAACTTCAGCATCGTAAAAAAATATCGTTACCACAAGCAGCAATTTTTTTCCCTTGTAGACGAGAATAAGTTATAGCGATACGAGGGAAAATAAAGAATACGAAAGACTCACCGGTCGCAAGGAGAATTTTCTTACCGCAGTAGAAAGAGGCAGGTGCACGTCCGAGTGGTGATCAAAAGCTCGACAAAAATTATCGCCTTCCATACCGGATTGAGCGAAAATCCAAATACGCGAAGGCTCGTCGTTGTTCCACGAAAACATCTTCGAGTTCACTTCACCCTAACAACACATAACTTTTCGACACGCAAACACAACACACACACGTCCAACTTTTGAAAGTTGCGCGCAGCCACCAACGAACTTCGCGAGACATCATGGCGTCAGCAACAAGTGGAATAGTAGTCGGGAACCCGCGGAGTGCTCCACGTGAAGTGAAACTCGACGCAATAGCACTCTTTCCCCTTGCATCAGCTTTCAGTGTGCAAAAACTTCACAATCGGAAAATTATCGAATATTTTTGATTTTTGTTTTTGACCAAAATCTTGCGAACCACAGCGAAGAGAAGCCAAAGCGCAGAGGACACGACCGTCTGGCTTTGTTTATTTTCGCGACGAAGACGTGCTTTGTTGACATCGCATCTTTTCTCTCTGTTGATAGCGTCACCATGTCCAACACCACGAAGAACACGGAGGGACGCATGCGCGGATTGTGAACATCCGCTTTTTCATCTACTTCCATCATGAAAAAGGCGGGATTTGTTGATAGTGCAATTTTACAGCTTTTGGCGACTATTTTTTCAATTCCTGAATTATTAATGACGATTGGAGGTAATGGATATTCAATTATAATTGTGTGACGCTCTGTGCTTGCGAAAAAACTCTCGACACCGCGCCGAAAACGAAAAGACGCATGCGCGAGGTCGCACGAGCTACCGGCAACCGGCTTGGTTGTTTACTTGCATAGCGAAGGCCGCGCGGTTTGTTGATATCGCGGGTTTACAGTTTTTACCATTGAATCGAACAAATTTACGGTGTATCGATGACGGTTTAGACTTCGGGCTATTCGAACACGATTTTGCTTTTATGAGTTTGCATTTTCGTAATAAAAATTTCTCCCATCTCAAAACGAAAACAAATGAGCATGCTTTAACCTTTCAATGACGCGGAGCATGACGCAACGGCGACGTGGTTTGTGCACAGTGTTTACAGTGAGCGGAAATGCAATTTTCGACTTCTCGACATTGAAAACGATCCCCGCTGGACGAGGCAACATACGATGATTTTTTACAGATGAATTTTACTCCGAAAAAGTAACAGTTTTTTTCCTACCATATTCGCGACTTCCGAGAATCTTGTTGGTCACCCAGGCCATTGTTTATTGAATGGCTGAGTATCCCAAATTCTTGACTTCCCTGTTGCGTAATAATCAGCAGCTCTGAAATATTTCGCGTGTTTCGTGGGATAGAAAAACACGTTTTTTTCGAAATCTTTTATGCCGTATGATCCCTTAATAAAAAGTTCTATGTAACGATATATCTCGAACGTGATTGTTGTCGTTTTATTCGTCCTGTGATTGGTCGTTTCGGTTAAACACCGAACTGATGAGTCC